>LRSR01014003.1:0-31895 GCA_001579985.1 Hypsibius dujardini
TCGTGTCGGTCTCCTCCCGAATCTACAAAATGGCACGGTGCTTTCAGGAAACATCATGTGGAGCCTTTTGTGTGCAGGACACGACACATACCTTGCGGATGGTGGCGCCACCGCGGCCAATAATGGCACGGTGCATGTCCTTGAAGATTGGCACTTCAATTCGGTGGTTGCTGATGATCTGGGAAACATTTCTTTATACAAAATGCTGACTGGGCCCATCGATAAAAAAGACAGAATTTAAAAAAAAACCTGTATATTTGACACAATTAAAATAACTCAAACAGTCAAGAGAGTTATTATTATTATTAAATAATTAAAAGAAACTACTTTACAACAGCCAAAACAAATAGGAATCTAAACACCATTAATATAGCATAAATAATAATTAAATAATAATTTAAACATTGTTTCAGACAATTTTTAAATTAGTTTTTAAATGATAAAATGACATGCAAAGACATCCGTATGAACACGATTGCATAAAATTCACTGAACTTAGACATGGAAAATGAAATGACATTACAGGAAAATTGCAACCAGTTAAATGTTTAATTGAATTTTAAGAACCCGAAAAATTGCAATAACTCTTCTCCCATTTCTTACCAATTCCTTGACGAGTTTCTCCACATATTTAAAGCACTTGTCCACCTCCTCTTTCGGCCCGCGAATGGTCACCACGTCGCTCTTCTCCTCGGCGTCGGGAAAGAGGATATTGGTGTCTTTGAAGGTGTCGCGAATCTCCCTAATTCGTTCGCCCTTCTGCCCGATGATGAGCTTGTGCAGGTTCCGGTCGATGATAATGTCGCGGGCCCGCTCATTCTCCATCTTGGTCACACGCTCCTTCAGGACCTTCACGGCCTCGGCGACCGCGTCCTTGGGGCCCTCAACAATGAGGATGTTGGGCCGGGTCTGGTCGGCCGAGCGGATCTGCACGCCGAGTTCGCTTTTCAGACGGGACACTGCTCAGGCATACAACAACGAGAGAACAGTCAAAAAGAGAACAAATCGATCCAGACAATTAGATAAAAAATGGGAAGGTAGTTAACTAATATATATATTTTTGGAAAAATATCAAACAAACCTTTTCAAAAAGAAAAAAATTAAGTAATTTACGTCAAAAATAATACATCATTAAAAACATTGATATTTTATTTTGTAAATATTGAAGAAACCTGTGCAACTAGAAGATCAAATAATTTTTCTTCAAATTTAATTACTTTTACCCACGAAAGCAATAATAAAGGCGGAAAAAAATACATGAACCAATCAGTTAATCGACCGAGCACTCGCTGTATACCATTCGATCCGTTCTTGCCGATAATGTGCTTCATAAACTTCTCGTCAATCTTCATCTCCTGGACCGCCAGCGTGCTGACCAGCTCTTTGGATTCGGCCTCGAGGAGTCGGCGGACTGTGTCCACGTCGTTGGGCGGTCCCTCCAGGTTGATCTTATCCTCCTCAGTGTAGGTGATACGGACTTCGGGGTAGCTGGCGGCCATGTCACGCACCTTCTCCCCACCGCGACCAATCATGTGTTTATGCACCCAGGTGGGCGCTTTCACCTCCAGTCTGACCACACTGTTGGCCTGCAACAGGTAAACAACATCCCTCTTTAGTAATCAAATAATATATATTCAGCCAATCAATTAGCTAATCAACAGTACGACACAATATAATAATAACGAATAAAATAAATGACACTAAATTAAATTATTAATAATGCTACAAAACAATACACTGACAAATTGTCAAAAACAAAATTAAAACGAGCTAAACTCTAATCCATAATGATCAAACTGATATTTTTGCTTAAAGTTTTATTAGTCAATTATCAAACTAGTTGTCAATGAGTGGAAAATAATGTGCCTAATTATATTTGCACATGTAGACTCGGAGCGGCGCACCTTAGCGAAGACGATATTGAGGGCCTCGCCGAATTTGGCGGGGTTGCCTCGCAGAGTGACGCTATTGCTGTCGGAATTGCTCGGAGGGAGCTCCACCCACACGCCGGTCGTCTCCAGAATACTATGCAGATTAACACCCCTTGGTCCCTGAATATACCGATGCTGCTCCCGAGGCACTTCCACTTGAATTTCCTTCGACTTTTGAGCCTGAAAACAACGTGAAAATGAATCAGCTCACAATTCACTCTCACCATATCTATTGGCTTGTCCACGATCTGTTTGTCTGTCTGTCTGTCTGTCTGTCTGTCTGTCTGTCTGTCTGTATGTATGTATGTATGTTAGTATGTCTGTATGTCTGTCTGTATGTCCGTCTGTATGTCTGTCTGTATGTCCGTCTGTATGTCTGTCTGTATGTCTGTCTGTATGTCCGTCCGTCCGTCCGTATGTCCGTCAGTCTGTCTGGCTGTCTTTTTATATCGTATGCCTGCAAGTTTGTCGGTCCATCCGTCTGTCCGTTTGTCTGTCTGCCTTCCAACTTCTTCTCCAGTGACTTACAATATCACTACAGAGTCTGAGCAATTCATTCTTGACGTAGGCGACCGCCTCGCGCTCCCCGGAAATGCTAATCTCATCCTTCTGCACGTGCGGCGGCGGAATGTTAATGCGCACGCCAGTCTTCTGCGTCAACGCGTCCACCACCTTCCCGTGGGGGCCCTGAATCAGGGGGTGGTAGATCTTGGGAATCTCCAGCCGCTCCGCACCTGTACGACGAAGTAAGACACATAAAATGACGCAGACATTGCACAACAGCAAAAAAAACTTTATTAACAGCCATGTCCTCATCACTTTCACAAAATTCTTATGCCATTTTATATACTATTACAAAAATGCACTATCAACGCAGAAAAATCGGAATTTTCTTTGGTGCAATATGATAAATTTAATAATGCACAAATTAACGTTTTCCCTTGCGTATTTTATTTTCTTATATTCATTTTATTCAATTATAAGGCAAGAATAAAAGCATTATCAATCAATGTGCGTACCTTTCTTGGATTGCTCCTCGTAGATGGCCTGAATGCGGTCACGTGCCACGTCCAGACCCTCCTTGGGGCCGGTGATGCGGATGGCGTCGCTGGGGTCGTCCATGCGGGGCACAAAGATTTTCGTGGCGGTCAGCGCCTCCAGGTCCTGCTTGGTCTGGCCCTTGGCTCCGAGGAGGAAGCGATGGTACTCCTTGGGGATATTGAGGACGACGTTGGCCTGTGTCTGCAGCTTCTGCAGGGCAATGTTGCGGGCACGACGGGCTTCCTCGCGTTTCCCGGTGATGAGGAGGACGATGCTGCCGTCTTTGTTCTGGGTCATGTTGATCGTGGCGCCTACACAACGCGAGAAGATAACCGTCAGATGCCTACATGTTTAGCAAACTCAAGTCAATTCCACTTAATTGGTCAATCGAAATCACTTATTGGCACTTTTCGGAATTTAAATAACGCATTTGTCGTAATTTTTAAGTATTTCAATAATAAGGATCGGAAATACAAAGATTCAAGTGAATACTTCGTTTAAAGACCGATGTACTTTTATGAAATTGGGCTGAAATCAAGAAATCAAAGGATACTTGACAATGAATCAAAACGAAGCCGTACCAGTTTCCTTTTGGATGTCGCGTAAGACACTCTTCTCACTTTCGGCCTCCTTGCCGAAGCGAGTCTCATCGGTCTTCAAGCGGCGTTCTTCATAGCTGATGACCAATTTCTATGGAACAAACAACCAGCACAGAGTATGTGACTGCCTGCCTGCACTTCTGAATGCCTGTATACCAGAAAGTTAGTTTGTCCGTCAACTGTCTGTCTGTCTGTCTGTCTGTCTGTCTGTTTGTCTGCCTGTCTGTTTGTCTGCCTGTCTGTTTGTCTGCCTGTCTGCCTGTCTGTCTGTCTGTCTGCCTGGTTATTTGTTATTTATCTCTTTGCCGGTATATTTTTCTGCCTGTCAGCCAGTGTCTGCCACGACTGCCTGTCTAGCTCATGTGACACTGTATTTGTCCGCTCATACCTCCACAGCGTTGTTGGACTGGACCGCCAGACGCGCATGCCCGGGCGGGCGGGCCGCCCACGGCGAGGTCGTTGGCAGGGCCGCACGACCGGTGTCCGGCAGCGAGGGGAAGGCATCAGTGTAGCTAAGACCGTTGTCAGTCGCCGTGGCGGCCGATCCGCTTGCGTGGTTGTTGTTGTTCTGCATCTCAGTGTGGTGTGCGGGTGCGGTTCGTTGTGCTTTCTTCTTCTTGTACTCTAGCGTAACAGCGTCAAGTTCAGCGATAGTCAACTACAGCAGCGGTGCACACTTGTCCAAATTGTTCCACAAACTCCAACCAGGAATAAATTACAGCCAACCCAGTACTTCTGTAAAGGAAAGGAAGACTACTGTTCAGTCAACAGGTCGCCAGATATATATCCAGAAAGAGACAGATCGACACCCTTTTCTCTACGTACCGAGCTCAGGAAGCCGGTCAGTCACACAAAACAGTCAGAGGGCTGGCGGTCAGGCAGATAATACCAAAAGACAATGAGGTAAAGAAAGGTCCATTCGGGCAGACAGACAGACAATCAGTTAGCCAGCCCAGACAAGACAGAAATACAGGCAAATAATGGCCCAAACAGACAGGCAGATTACTAATCAGACAGATGAACGGACTGACAGACACTAGCCCAAACAGACAGACAAGTACCCAGACAGTCAGACAGATAGGCTGACTGACAAACAGACAGACCGAGCGACAGTCAAGAGGCCCCTATCATATAGGCAGACAAGGGCTGAAACAGTCAACAAGAAGATACATTAAGACAGACAAAGAAGATCATACGATGAGATGAGATGACCGATTCGACTGGCTCAAGGCAACCCACCGGAACAAAAAAGACCAAGAAAAAAGGTTGCCCCCGGGACCGAGTGTCAACTCATCAATCGCCCCGTTAACGAGCAACCCGTCCTCAACACCGGCCGGCGACGTGGTGCACTTTGTAACGAGAAGAAGAGACTACGGCGACGGTGCAATGGAATGGGCGGCTGATAACAACGGTAAGCGGAATTATTGTTATCACCCGAGCGAACCGACCACTTCAACAGTAGACGTAACTTCCGATAGTCAGCAATCATCACACCCGTGTGCATGCCGACTACAAAAATGTGTGATGTGCCACGTAGAGGAGAAATAGGAAATTTGCAAACAACAAAGTCGATCCCCACTTGTAACAAGTGTTCAATATGAGCCTTAATGGCGTCGCACGTCCCTAGTCAGAGACAGACATACAGGCAGGCAGGCATAGAGAAAGGCAAACTTGCACAACAAACGTACAAACAGACAAGCAGTACGACACAGACAATCAGTCAAAGGAACATCGACTGAGAGACAGACGAACAACCCGACAAGTACACGGAGAGGCAGGCAGGCAGGCAGACCGACGGACAACCAGTCACATCCACACGGTACTAAATTCAGACAGATAAGTAAGGCATTCCTGAAATGTCCTACTTCCACCGCTCAGTCTGTCTGTTTACCATAATAACCACACAGGCACATGAACCGCCAAAGGGAAATTGTAACTACGTCAGAGTAGATCAACAGCACCAACTGACTTCCTCGGTACCATCCCACCAATCACAACCGCCTTAACAACACCTATCCGCCCGGTAATCGATCAATTTTGTCTGTCTGAGGACGGTCTATCTCCGAGCCTGACTCCTTCTCTCTTTCTCTCCGTCGGGTCTGACCCTGGAAAAACAGCAACACACATAAAGCCAGGTCTAACACATCCGGGAGAGGCGCAAAGACATATCTAGCTACTACCGGGAATACACAAAACAGCCACACACACATACACACACACGTATCACACACACTGGAGGGACTCTCACGTGAGGTGAGTGTTTATGAGATGGAATAAGAATGTCATCCGTCGATCACGCTCTCAAAGACCTTGCTACCGCCTGACTATACCAATAGTCACTTCTCGGATCTCTCATCAATCTGTCCAACAGACAGATTGCCAGACAGGCATAGACCTGCAGACAAGACACTTAGACCGAACGACAGACAGACAAACAAGCAGGCAGACAGACGGGCAAACAGAGGAAAGACCGACCATAAACAGTCAACAGAAAAACAGAAAGACAAAAGACTGACAGGCAGACCAATCAGACAACAGACAGACAGACAGTCAGACAGACAGACAGGCAGGCAAACAGACACGATAACACACCGGCAGACAAGAAAGAAGACAACCATGCAGACAGGTAGGCAGACAATGTGGAATGGCCGCAATCTAGAAAACTGGGCCACGCGTAAAACACACATACACAGCGATGAGAATCAGGATGCGATGGCCTTCAAACCGGTCTTGTCTATGTCTCTGCTGCTGTCAGCAGCGAATTGATGATGGTTGCTGCACTTGTCGGTCTACGAGTGAGGGGAGCGAGGACCGCGGAAAAGTCAAAGTCGGAGTACGTCACTACCAGTTTCTTGCCACATGAACACATCGCTTACACTGTACACACAAAAACGGACATGAGTGGTTGGTGAAGGAAGACCCCTCCCTTTCTCTCGTTGATGGTTCGGTTAATGGCTGCCTGCGGTGTCGCCGCCACGTCGACTTTCCGATCTCACGATGCGTCCATGCAGTTTCCGCCACACTTCCGGCTGGGCAGTCTATGCTTTTTCACCTTTGCCGGAGGGGAGAAGAGACACGCCATACACAAAAAAAACAGAATAAAGATCGATTCACTAAAACCGAGATAATCAATCAATCTGTGGCCCCAAACATGAAACTTAATCTGCTTATTTAAGGATTTTCAAATGGAAATTCATTAACGACATTACAAGTGTAGACTCGGTTTATACAGTAGTTGATCTAGCGGAATAAATTGGGAAATGAACTATTTTTTCTAATACTCATTACTCAAAGCTCAAATATATCAATCTAGCTACCGTGATCGTGCGACCAATCAAGTCAATCAACGTCAGACTATCTCCTCAACCTACAGAATAGTATCTGATTGACTGATTCCGAATTCTGAAAGCAAAAATGCGGAACGAAAAACTACCGAAGAAAGAAAATATCGGGGTTCGAGAAGCTCAATGGAGAAAGCAAGAAAGAGGAGTATTTTTTACGTTCAATTCAATTTCAACGAAATTCCTATAACTCACTCACTCAATCAAGCGAAACACGAGCGTTACCAACGACCAATGCAGTTCCAACGCGAATCTCGAGCAATGTATACTCACTATTACTACGCCTCCTTGAATGAAAGAACGTAAATGAAGTGAAAGATTAGGAGCAGCCATAAAATAATTGAGAAAAGCCAGATAAAGATTCAAAAACAATTGTCAACGCAGCGAACCGTCACTTCCAATTCCAACGAATGGCATTTCACCAGCAACACTTGAAAAACTCACAAATCAGGAACTTCCTAAACCAAATGAGCCTTCTCTGCAGCGAGAAAACACCCTATTCGCGATAGAACCTCAATTCCTCAGCTTTCGACTGTATGGCTACGGAGAATTAATGACGGGCATCCAGAACAATAAACAGAATCCATCTGGGATCCCGTGGACTCAATATGGTGACAACCAACTCCAATTCCACCGCCAGCAACACAAATCCCACTTCTACTAATGCCAGGGAAACTCATCACACATTCCACTCAAGGTCCCTCACACTTTCCCCTTCGTTCTTGGCTCGCCCAGCTTCGTCGCAAATTTTTCAAATCAGCAAATCAAACAGGAAACAGGAGAAAATAGGAGGCGTAAAAAATGAAGGTGAGCACTTACAGAGTACTGTTTCCAAAGAATCCTTGAGGAGCGCTACTACGGCAATATCCAGTGTGAAGGCTGTGTGCGGTGGGCTTGTGTGTTGGAACAATCACAACACACAGACACGGGAAAGGAAAAGGGCCACGTCCTACAGAGGCTGCTGCAGCTGCATGGCACTACACGAACAAACGGAAGAAAGCGAAACGAATGACTGACAAGGAAAATGGTCTTGCTCGGCGTCGGCGGCTTTCATACCTGGCAGACGTTTTCGTCGTCGTCGTCCTCGAAGAACTCGCTTCTTCGTCAATGCTGTGGTGCTGCTGATTAGGCCAAATGGAAGATGTGCTTACAGCGAAAAAGATAAGATAGCACGGCGACACACACACACGCACACACACGCACACACACCACGTTTTCGCTCGTAGGAGTGCTGTACAAGACTCGGCACAGTAATCGGACACTCTAAGATCGTGTGTCATTTCAGAGGGCGACGTTTTAACAGAGTAGGATTTAAGCCTACCATGTGTCTTGATACCCAGTGTTTATTCACCATTTTCTATGATTTGTGATAGAATTAAGGTCGAGGTGTTGTTGACTGGCAATTTTAAAGGTTCATGTCCGTATGCTTGCATATTTATCAGGGACTCGTATTCGTGTATACTCGAATAAGTAGATACTACGTTCAAAAATTCGATTTAAAATAACGCAAAAAAATGTAAGAGTTCGGATATACCTATCAATATTCAGGTGGCATTAGTGCTAATTCTGAAAAGCCGGTACGTGCCTGCAAGCTATACACTGTGTTTACCTAAACCGCAAAGCGAAAGGTGGCGCTGCGGTTTCGTCTGGGTCTGGTCAATCGCCACTGACTCGGGAAGAGGCGGAGATTTCCCCTCGCTTTTAGGGTGGGGTTTTTTTTGCTGATACTTGTTAATATATCATAATTTTTCATAGGGGTCTCGTCGGTGCAAATACATTTGCAGGCTCAGAAAAAAATGGGGAAGAAAAAAAGAATCTCTGGCAGTTTGTGCTACATGCCGGCGCTTGATCGATTGATCATTTGACAACTTCTCGAAATTTTTTTTCAAAAACTTTTCAGTATTTTACTGGACGTGAACATAGCTTTTTTCCATGTTCTGACATTTCCCGCATCTCAATGGATGACATACGAAAATGGAAAAAGGCGTGCAGTTTTTGGTCAGCAAATCACTCATATTCGAAGGTTTTTAGTAAATTTTATGAATGTGTTCACGTTCAGTAAAATACTGAAAAGTTTTTGAAAAAATAAAATTTCGAGAATCAATCAACCGTAACGCTGATTTTAAAACTTTGCATTATTGCACAGCGTGCTGGGGGCCACTACGCTCTTTCATTTTATATTTTCTCAAGGTGTTCCGGTTAAACAAAAGAATTCTTATTTATTTTTTTTATCTTGCTGGAGGTTTCTAGTAAATTTTAAGAATGTTTTCACGTTCAGTAAGATACTGAAACAATTTTGAAAAAATTAAATTTCGAAAAAATTGTCAAATGATCGATCAATCAAGCGCCGGCATGTAGGACAAACTGGCAGAGATTCTTTTTTTCTTCCCCATTTTTTCTGAACCTGCAAATGTATTTGCACCAACGAGACCCCTATGAAAAATTATGATATATTAACAAGTATCAGCAAAAAAAATCTCCGCCACTTCCCTAGTGAGTGACAAGAAAAATAAAACGAACATAAACTAGGTAAAAAGTTTTTACACTAAATATAAATAAGCATATCTTTGCCGAAAAAGGTCGAGGATTGTGAGCGTACCAAAAAGTTATCTGAGGTTGTGCGCATAGCTCTCTCTAAAAGTACACTGTATATTTACGATACATTGTATGTAACTCCACCAGAAAGACTTACTTAAAAGTAATTAATCAAAAGTTATTTATTAAATTTATTTGAAAAATATTGACTTTAAAAACACAAGCTTTCTGATACTTAATCCAACAGCTCAGAAGAAAATAAAGGTAATCAAAATTAAACCAATTGTCAACGTACAATGCATGAACGATTTTAAAGACAAATGACGTTTGGAAATAGCATTATCCTTTTATTGGTATTAAAAGCTATTAATCTGTGATAATCTTAATAATTTTGTTGTAGTGAATTATATAGTAATTCTGGAAGCGTACGAAATTGGTGCAATTGCAACTGTCAATTGTCATTAAAAATTTAAACTTTACATACACAATGCATAAGCATACACAATGGTTGTTTGACTATTTGTTTCCACATCCACTCATATCTCTTAACATAGATGATATTTGTTCAATTTCATCAATCTTCAATGAGCCGCATCTTTAACATTTTTTTCATTATTTAAAATTTATATGAATTACAAACTTATACTTTGACCTTGTGCTCGTACTAGCATGGTGTAGTGTAGACTGTTTCCGGTCTGGTCACGCAGTGCAGCAACAACTGATGATCTCGTCACAGTCAAACGGCCATGTCAGCAAGAGCGAAAAAACAAAAGCCACGTTAAAAAGGTTAAGCTCCGTTGCTTCCGCTAATGATTCAAGGGCAATCTCGGGCAAATTGCGAGACTCTAGCACTGTACATACCTGTTACAGACAAAGTCAAATGTGTCCACGTGTACGCAAAATAGAACATTCCCAAGCAAATTCATTTCCGCTTAACACCAAAATCGTGTAGAAATTGACAGAAAATATACTCCATTCTTTTTCGAATGGTCGCTGGTCATTACCGCCAGGCAGTCCGCTCCATGAAAGCGCCCTTCCACATGCGCGGTCCCTGTATGGCCAAGCTGTGGCTCCTCTTCGCCCTCGCCATCATCGGGGTGCAAATGGTCTTTGTAGTTAATCTACTGTTGAAGAAGCGCGCCGCGGGAGACACGGAGTTGGAGGTGGAAAAACCGGGAGCTGATTTGGCCGCGGGGGATTCAGCAAAACTGCAGTGGAACAGTCAAGCCAGTGAGGACGCGGAGAAGGACCCCTATCGGGAGAATTCGCTGGACAGTGCGCCGGAGCAGGTGCCGCTGATCCCTCCAGCTCTTGAGGTGAACACCGTAATGCAAAACTATCTTGAAATAACTGCACTAATACAGAATATATTCAATATACGCACGCCTACAAGAATTGTATTTTAGAATTATATTTTATTTTCTATTTCCATTTTAGATTTTATTGTAAGCTATACAAGAGCTTTAGCTTAATTTTAGTTTACATTTTCAGTTAATTTTGTCTTGCTTAAAACGAATTTGAGCGAAGAACTGCGATGGCCAACGTGGTTGCTGATATTGTACCTACACGTCACTGTACCTCGTACTAGCGTAACATTTTTTTCTCTCCATTAGGTTAAGGCATTTTCTGCCGACAAGGCCGCCCAGAATTTTATTCCCCAAACGGTGAACAAGGGCCCAACCACGGTCAGCCCGCTCGAAGACAACAACCCTATGTTTAACTTCCTTCGCAGTGCGGTGGAGCAAGCGTTTGACGGTAACCCCAGCAGTGCCGGAGGTTCAGCAGCCGGAATTGCTCAAGGCAGTCCACTCTCCCAAATCAACTCGCTGATGCCGCTGATGGCACTCTTACCTGCCATGACAGGGGGCGGACAGTCAAGTGGAAACCCACTAGGCGCGGTCAACTGGGAGAAATTCATGCCGATGTTAGAACGAGTTGAACGGTTCGCCAAGTATGCGGCTTCCACTTTTCAGCAGACCGTTCAAGAGACCAAGCAGAAACATCCACAGAAGGCGAAAGAACCGTCGTTTATCAGCGCTGTAGCGATGAAAGGTAAGAGCGGCAACTCCATAGTTTGTGGAATAAAATTATATTAAAACCAGATCGAAATATCCACTCGTTTGTTAGATCTGCGACTAAATAACTTACAATATTTTTTCACAATTTTAATTAATATTAATTGGAATTAATCAAATATATTTCTTAAATACATTTAAACACAGAGACGAAAATGTCCAAAAAAGGAATGGTACATGTGTTTCTAGACCAAGCTATAAATACATAGAGAAAGTGTACACGCTATCAAACCAATTGCTAAATACAATTCTGGTTTTTCAGTAGTTCTACGGTAAAAAAAATAGGTGATATTAGCCAAACTAATTAAAAAAATTATTATAGAATAGTTATTGTCAATCATCATCGATGATGTTAAATGTCAAAAAGTGAGATAATGATTGACGATAACTGTTGTGATTGCTTGTACGAAAAAATTAATCTCCTAACAGAGACTGCCCCAAAAATGTGTCTTTAGTAACCAAATAGAATTAAACAAATCTATCGCAACTTTTTTAGCTATTTTTTTACCGTATACGGTATACCTGGATATAATTTGTGTTTCTGTTTAATCATGACCGCATGATATCGACAGGCTTTTTCCGGATCTTCTCCAATGAGGATTATCAAGAGGAATTTCTGGACATTGCCGATGACTCCTTCGCCTTGATGGAAAGCCTTCATGTGACAGACCATGTAATTGATCTCGTGAGTGGGCGGATGTTTGAAAAGGTGATGAACTCGCCGGATGGAGTTCCTGCGGACGGAAACTTTCTCTCCGGAGGCGCTGCTGGATTAGCGGCGATTTTTTTGAAGAGTGAAAAGGAGAAAACAACCACGACAACGACCACCACGAAGAACCCCAACAAGGACCCCAACGAGGAGGAGGAGGAAGAGGACTTGGAGGAGGACGAAGAGGGCAAGGCGGCTCTGGTGTCAAACGAACATTTTGAGAGCATCATGGAGGTGTATGACTTCATGTTTCGCGATGAAGAGAATAACAATGCGACCGCTGCGAAATTGGAGGTTGCAGGTACGGGACTTCGTGCATCGGGCGGTCGATAAAATGACAAAAACTAATCTAAACTGAAAACTCAACGTGAAAAAGTTATAGGTTATACCAGTTCACTCCAAAAGCAGGGACCTTCAATTTTAGAAATGCAAATTGAAAAGTTATGATGAGTTTCTAAGTTACTAATATAGTAACTAGTTAGTATATTAATATACTAAACTTAATATAATAGTAACTTAATAACTTTGTATTAGTATATTTAGAGCCAAATAGTTAGTATATTACATGTAGTAACTTAGTAACTCAATACTAGCTAGTGTAGTAATAACTAATTTACCACCGTAATTTAAAAAACATCCTAGAAAACTTAACAGCTGAAGTGCATAACTTTATTAATAAGATGGTTTCTTTATTCCCGGGCACTTACTATATTATATATTATTTTGTTCTCGGTAGGTCGAACGTTCCTGCAAGGGTGGTACGGCGCAATGCGCCGCTTCGCCATCGAAAAGGGCAAACTTCACGCCAAGCCACTGACCGACCCGACCTTCGATAAGTACCTCGAATCGGTGGAGGTGCCCTTCTCCAACATCCTCGACTACGGTTACCCCATCAAAAATGAAGACGCCTGCAAAACGAAATCTCCCACTCTCCTCATCATGGTCCTCTCTAAGACCCAGCACACCGGCCTGCGCAACGCCATCCGACAAACCTGGGCGGCCCCGTCCGCGGCTCCCAAATCATCCTTCAAGGTAGGGTTCTTTAATAAAACTGATTGAGTCTAATTAAATATGAAACTGAATTAATTTGACATAGGATTTATTTAAATAGATACTTTAAATCTCTCTTTTACTGATGACGAAGTTTAAGGCGTGTAGTAATGATGTGTCTATGATGATTAACGATATGAGTGATTGCAGAAACCTTCCAATTACTTTTTCGGTTTCAATTAATGAATAAATAAATAATGAATAATGAAATAATGAGAAATAATTAATAATCATTCAAACCAAAAAGTGTGCAGTGGAGTAGGTTTGCGATGATTAAAATACCGTTTAAATGTACTAGTATCTTAAGCAAAACTTCTGATCACTTCAAGGCCCTCTTCATCCTTACGGACCGCGACGAAGACCGGAATCTGGTTGCCCAGGAAGCTACGAAATATGGCGATATTATTTCCGTGGATGTACCACAAACATACGAATACGTCACCCGGAAAGTGTTGGTGGCGCTGGACTGGCCAGTAACCTACTGTCCAGGCGCGAAGTACGTCTTTAAAACGACGGACCACGTCTACGTCAACGTTTCCCACCTGCAAGAGGAGATTGACGCACGACAAACTGCCCAATTGATGGGGAACCTGGTGGCGGATGATGCGGTGCAGAGGATTCCGCTGCGACTGGACCATCTGTTCTACGACGAGTATCCGTTTGATAAGTTCAAGCCGTATTTGAAGGGGTACGGCTTACTGATGGGCATGAATTTCGTAAAGGGTGCGATCGGAATCGCAAAGGATTTTCCGCTCCTGCGGACTGATGATTTTGCGGTGACGGGGATGCTGAGTGCGAAGTTGAAGATCCCGCCGGTGGGGTTCAAACGGGCCGGAGCAGTGGCAGATTTGAATGACGCTCCGTGGGAGGATACGCAGAAGATGGTGGCCTTGATTTGTGAGCAGAAAAAGAGTGTCCTGTTTGGAAGTAAACTGACTGCTCCCAAGGTTCTGCTGATTCATGCGACACTAAATTCCTGTCCCGCAAATTAAGTACGTTTGCTTAGTAATAGCTGAATGGTCCTAACTCGGTCAGTCTAGTATTGTGGCCGTATGTGCATAATCACAGTTCTGATACTCATACTATGCAATGGGATGAACCTCTCATGTTGTAATGTTTCCAAACTGTTTGCCGATGAAAGTCTACACTTAACTGCAGCAAGGTACATAAGTAATATAGAATGATCCCCATCCGATTTTTCTGCAAGATTTTCTACATGTTTTCGAGCTTTCGTCGGCAGAAGATAACCGAATAATCAAACGTGGACTATAAGAAACTAAAAATGTAACCGTCTCAATGTTGTTCCGCTTGAGGGAAATTGTGCAGCACACCAAACCCTGAATATTCATCTGTTTTTTCGCGAATATTAGTAACAAAAACACATGCACTAAGCCAGAAGCTCGTTTAGGGTCCTTTCAAGTAGTCGGAACCAGGAACCTTCACAATAGGACCAGGGGATGAGCAAAGGGGCAAATTGCAGTTTTTTCAAGATTGAACTCAACATTCGACCTCTTGTCCCTGATCATTTTGAAACTTGTGGGGATTTGGGGGTCTGATTTTCTAGTGGCCTTCTGGGATTTCAAAATATTTTCAAAAACATCAGCTTTTCGTTCAAATTTGAGGTTTGATGAGGTGCAAAATAACCTTCCTATTGACGAATTCAAATGAGAGGTTCAAAACATTCAAGAACAGTCCAAATTTAATGAAAAACTGATCTTTTTGAAACACGTTTTGAAATCCCGGGGGCTCTAGAAACCAGACCCACAGCCCCACAAGTTTCAAAATGAACAGGGATAAGAGGCCCACTATTGAGTTTGGGTAAATCTTCAGAAAAAAACTTTGCCCCCTTGCTGACCCCTTAGCGCTACCATGAGGAGTCTTGGTTCCGACTTGTAAGGACCCTAAACGAGCCTCTGCACTGAATAGTGGACATGCTCGACTGGTTTGTATTTGCAGTTTTTATTGGGGACTGCAGTGACGTCCTTCCAGATAAAGCACGCGGGCGTAACGAAAAACAGCACAAAGTTAAAGATGTCCACGTCGTCCAAAGGCCGGCATGACAATGGCTTTCATCATGTTGGCCTCGTCCATGACATCTTCCTGCACTGGCAGCGCGTCAACGGATCTGCTGGTGAGGAATTCGTAGTTTCAGCAGCGTCGTTGAGTTGAACAGAAAGAGCCGCGCATTAGGGAGCCTTTGCTCCGCAGCTGTTCACTCTGCTGCTTCTCAATCACCCTTCTTAACACGACAGCAGCCTCGCGACGTGACACCTCCTCCTCTCGCATTAATAACTCTATGGACGGATCCGACTTGGACCGCACGAAATAGACAGGCACGCAAAAATCCCGTGCTTTTTGGGCAATCTCCAGTTCGGCTTTCATGATGGATAATTGGAATGAAAATTAAATAAATAAATCATTATTTAATTCTGGTTTAGCAAGTAGGAGGGAAAAAATGATTTCGCCTTAGTAAATTAGCTGGAAGGAAATAAATTCTCCTTAGCAAATTTATCGTGTGTAAACTCGAAACCTTTTTAAAACGCAGGGTGCTCCATAGCCGCAGGAGATGCGTTTATTTTGTTGAGAGTGCGTACAATGATATTGGCAACGGCGCCCACAACCGCCACTAGGGACGGTATGAGGAAAGATGGGACAGCATCTATCGCTCTCAAAAGTTGTTCGTGGAACTAATTTTCTAGAACGTCGGCTTTGTAGAGCGACGCAAATGAGACTGGAATCAGTTCACTCGCATTTTGCCCCGTTGAGAGCGCGTGCACCAAATTTGTTTGCTTACGTTTATCATCTTGGATTTTATCTCTTGCGACTTTGTTTACTGAAAACGTTGCTATTAAATTAATGTGATCATTGCTGAGTTTCAGAGAAACCTATATAAGGCTATATTCGCACAGTGCTGCATGACTCCGTAGTGCACGTTTGTACCTCAATATCTGCGCAAGACTGGTACAGCGAGATGCGGTCAGAGGATTGGGCCAGGGGAAAGAACTGAATTCCAAGTCTGAAATTAAGCCACGCAGTCTGCACGCGGAACTAATCTCCTGCGTCAGTTGTAAACTTTCAAGAGAACTGGGGGAAATTCAAGGTGGAATCATGGTGGAATATGGGTGCCTTACACGAGGCGGAAAAATTTCGAAAATATAGCCTGTATTCTAGACTAAATTGCGACGGAAAGAAGGCTGGGCGAATCCAGCTTAGAACCATGCTGATTCCAGTCCTTTTACAGGCTTATTACAGTGTCCAGCCTGGAACCTAGTCCGAGAATTATCCATAGGGGAGATCCCCACACCCCACAGGTTTCAAAATGATCAGGGACAAGAGGCCCAAATTTCGATTCAATTTTGAAAAAATGTATTCTGCCCCTTCGCCCACCACTCCCTGGTCCCACCATGGGCTCCTAGTTCGGGCTTGTAAGGACCCTAAACGAGCGTATGCATACGGGAAGGTACGGTTGCGAAGGGCCATCGAGCCATATTGAGACTGAGTCACTTCAATCAAAGTAATCTTTCTATAATCACTGTACATACCCACAGAGTAAGCAATAAAATGGTGAGTCCTCGCAGCATGATTGTAAAGCGCTCACCTTCGACCTATTCCGGCTCGCTAGATACTGCCGACCGGGGAAGTACGAAATAAGTGGGCACATGTACATTGTACATGAACTTCATGTATCTGTAACGGAAAATCATCTTTACTCAAAACTTCCTTTTCACGCAAACTTGAGCATGAGAGTACTCTTGTTAACAAACAGCCATGGCTATTCGCATTATTCTAGTAACAATATTTGCCGTTTTTATGACACTGCATAGGGCGTACTGCTCCCACGATACCACCTATAAATACTATAAGTATTGTAAGCCCTCCGATAAAATGATGACGAATATGTAAGATAGATTGTCAATTCATTTTAAGAAATTCTTCAGATCACGTAAATTCGTATTGCGGCAAAACGATCTCGCTTTCGGTATGCGATGCGGAGGGAAAGGAGGAGAAATCCAACCACGCCGGAGTGTTTCAGTTCGGCGTCTATCCAGAGAGGACCTGCTCCTTCGACGTGATTGTCGACAGCTCCGACTGCCATGAAGACTTCTCCAGGGAAAGCTTTGCTGTATATCTTAACATAAGGTAAGGGTATAATTTGGTCAATAAACGTAGCCTAATATATATAAAAAGATTATGAATAACCGAACGTGCTTTATTCCAACGGTCATTGTGTACTTGCTAGAGACTTCAACATCGGTGGATCAGACGTCTTTTCAATCAACGAAACCATCACAGTCCATAATGGTACCACGTCGCGGAACGTGAAGCACCTTGACCACGGAGACCCCAATGCCATTCCCCATTACCAGCCGAAATCGGTGGCGCAGTATCGGTCGACGTATTCCAATCATGACAGGAATCCAAGCCACTTGACCATTGCTTTGGAAAGAGACGCGCGATATGTCAACCACTTTGGGGCGCCGGCGAATTTTATGTTAACCTTGGACTACGTCGTCCTCCAGCTCTACGGTGAGCAAACTATGTACATTGTATATATACTGTACCTATACACACTCTGATCATAGATGATATCGAAACACGCATTGATGGTTTCACGCTCTAAATTCCAAATTAGTTAATACGTAATAAGCCAATAGCGACAAGAACTTCACGTATTTACTGTAGCGACGCGATTCTAAGGCGCAGCTGTAAGCACGTCCCCGGGCTGTTTCCCCACTACTCCGTCTGAACTGTCCTAAATATTTTATTCCAAGTATTTGCCGTTGATAATCTATCGTATCTGCTTAAATTCCCGAAATGTGTTTACCGAAAACCGAAGAAATACAATTTTGGAGCGCCGGTCTTTACCTCATGGATTGTTTCAGCGAGAATTTGCCAGAGCGGAGAAAATCGGAGAGGCTACCCTCCGCCGGTGACTAACGTAAGAGCCTGCTTTTCTGATTGATTGATCTCTTGATTGAAGATTGGTGAAGATCACTAAGCATGTGGACCGTCAGTAAGTTGCTTGATTGAAGACGGAAGTGCATTTCAGTGGGTAGGTGGTTTTGTACGCACACCTGAGTCATATATACGGAAAACGCAATTCGCGTTGCGCCTTAGAATCCCGTCGCTACAGTACTGTCTTCACAGTGTCTGCAGGGGCTCGTTAAGATGCTTACAAGTCGAAATCAGGACCCCTCAAGAGCTAGGGGTGGACAAAAGGGCAAATTGCATCTTTTTTAAAACTGAACCAAAAGTTCGACCTGTCGTATTGTTTCTGGTCATATTGAAAGTAGTAGAAATGTAGAGGCCTGATTTGCAAGGGCTCCTTTGGGATTTTTAAAACATTTACGAAAACTTTTTCTATCAAATTTAGACTCTTCTTGAATGTTTCTAGCCTATCATTCGCAGTTACCGCAAATTATCGAAGACTGGTCTGATTTTGATATTAATATAAACCTGACGTCTTTAGAATGTTTTGAAATCCCGAGGGGTAACCCCCACACTCCCACAAACTTTCGGAGAATGATCCGAATTTGATAGTAAAACTAAAAATTTTCAAAATACTTTGAAATCCCGAGAAATTTGGAAATTCGACCCTCACAACCCCATAAACTTTCAAGTAATGATCTAAATTTGATAGAAGAATTGAGGTTTTTAAAATGTTCTGAAATGCGGGAGGCCCTTGGAAATTTGACGCCCACATACCCATAAGTTTCGAAATGATCAGAAAGAATAGGCCGAATTTCGGGTTCTATTTTAAAAACAAATGCATTTTGCCTTTGCACCTTGCCTCTACCGTGAGGAGTCCTGGTTCCAACTTTTAAGGACCTTAAGCGAGCCTCTGAAGGTGGGTAAATAACTTAGAATATCTTTTAGGTATTCTATGCAGAATTTACATATTCTATATACTCTCCATATTGTTTGACCGCTGAGCGATCGGCCATAATTTTGCAGGTTTTTCAAATACAAACGAGAGTTATCAACGATATTGTCGAGCTCTGAGCGGATACATGGTGCGAGATGTTTACTGCGAAACGGGTGATCGCGTCAGTTGTCCCTTTTCGTACTACCCTATCCTGGGATTCAATCCAGCCGAGTCGGTTGACTATGGTGTATGGTACGATCAAACCACCGGTACGAGCCCCAACGTCAGAGGTCAATGCAGCGGGGATGTTTACGTGGCACCAACTACCACGGCCGCACCTACTTTAGGTACGTGATCAAATCAATGTCTACTGAAGGAGTTGTTAGTATTTCTTAAAACGTAACTCCTAAATCGACTTTCGGACTTGAAGGTTGAAGTTTTTTATGGCTCAAAGAAAAACCTATTAGGCGTACTAATGCTGGTCTCAAATAGCCACCAAATTTTCCCCATTTTTGTTTAGATGGGCACAAGTTATGAAGTCAGAAAACCACTGGAAGGTTCCAGTCCAAGCAATGAATACGAATTTCTAAAAATATTAAAATGTTATTTAACTGTTTTGACACCTACTAATTCAAAATTTAAATTTGGATCGAGTGACATCAGTAAAAGTTTTTTGGAGGCGAGGGGCGGAACTATAGGCACCGACGGAACCCGCACGTTACAGTCCATGCGCTGGCCATGCTTTAATAGTAATATTAATGAATAGCAGCCGTAGCTTCTCTCCCTCGATTTCAAAAGGACGATGCAGCTGAAGCCAGTCAATTTGCAATTAAATTTTGAATCAGCTGGTGTCAAAAAAATGAAAGAAAAATAAATTTCGAAAACTGGTCTTTATCTCAAACATAGATCTTTCAGACATTATCCAACTTCATAATTGTTCCCAGTTGAACAAGGTCTTGTTCCCGTTAAGCAATATTTTCTATAACCATGATAGGAGAATAGATTCTCGAGCAAACAGAAGCTGGGGCACGCCAGCCTGTCGCAGATCATAATTTTGCAATTGGTTGAATTTAAAATATTTTTTGTTGCAAAAGGGATGAACACAATACGTGAGCGTACTTAAAAAAGATTCATGGGGAGTGATTTTTTAATTTTCAGTTAATTCTACTAACATTGGATAATTTGTTTAAAATTTATTTAAAATTAGCACAATGTCATTGTCTATAAAAATTGGTCATTATAGCAAAGGTGTGTGAGAATACTTCAGCGACACAATTCCGGCTCATATCTACAAGCATTGTTTATTAATTTTTTCGGATTTGTATTTGATAGGACACGGTGAGATAGTTGCACTGGTCGTTGGTCTAGTCATGCTCCTGCTGATCGTGGGGGCGGTTTGCCATGTCGTCTACACGGGCAAGAAGGAACAGGCTGGTAGGCGCACCTCACTGAATAACAACCAACAGGTTCCAAGTACCACACCGGAAACGATCGACGCGAGGGTTCGTACCCAATCAATGGAAACCCTGACCATAGATGGGGAAAACTTTCGGGGAAACCTGCCCAAGTATGAGGATATCTATCCGTTGCCACCGCCACCGCCGTCGATGGTAGTCAGTACGATCGCTCAAATTTCGGATAACTTACCGTCGTCTCCAAGTCCCGCAGCAACAGAAGGGTCGATGTAATTTTTCTTGTGTTTTTGTGTGTGCTTATTGTGAATATTTTGCGCTTCTATAGATGTGGAGATTTAATTATCAGTACAGCAGTACGGATATCTTGATCTCACATATTTATATTTATATATTGCAATAATGCGCAGAACCGTGTCTTCGCATTTTTCGCTCATGACTGCCTTTTCTGTTATTTAACAGGAGTTAAAAATATTTATGTGCTGGTGTTACTTGTTGATTGTTGAATTGTTATGCTTTATCTCTAAGATGGAAGTGAGCCTTTAATTGGTTGATTAATATGTACTGAAGCTGGATTTGCTTCATATTTGAACTGATTCAGAATATGTAAAGGAATCCACAAAAAATGCATAAAGATGTACCGCTCTGCTTGCCCTTTTCGGTCATAAACAGAATCAGCAAATTTAGATAAATGAAGAAGCAGAAAATGTTGCCGCGATGGATAGATCAATCGAATACTTGATTGGGTGAAAAATCAAACTTTTTCGCGTTGAACTGGGAGAATCTCTACTCAAATTAAAACCTGCTGATCGCTTCTGATTCGTCCGAACCGGCATTCAGCACATTTTTCAGCAACGATTTCAGCCATAGAATAAGCCATGTTTGTCTAGTGCTATTGTTCATTTAACATGTTGAGGAACTGTACCTGTAACAACGGCCAATCGATAGGGAGTACAGGGGTCGTCATTATCATTTTCTCAACTTTGAGGTGGTTGGCATAAATCTCAGTGCAGTTGTCGCAATGCCCATACTTGCAGAAAGAAATATGGGAAATAGAGTTTAGATCATCTTTGAACTCAACTGATTCTGAAATTGTTCACTGGAGAGATTTTTGGGTACTTTGCAAAGAAAACAGCCTATTCTGGCTAACTGTGCTGCTTAACGCCAGTTGATTGTTTGATTGAACAAATTTTCTTTTTTCGATCTCACTAGATAAAGCAGAGAAAGATATTGTGGAAGCATAAGCAATAACTTTGTTGCTTATGGTCAAAGACAAAACGGATCAGTTAAGCGGAACATCAAGGATTGTAGAAGGCTATGTGGGACGACTAAATGGTTGGGCGGCAGATGTTTAAAAAGCTTTCTATTTGCTGTAAGGAGGCAGACAACCATTGTATACTAAAGTTCCGCTATTTGTAAAAAAGACATAATTAGCACTTTGACCTAAAATACGCTCGCATATTGATTATTCTCAGAGCAATTCTCTGGCCAAATATGGCGGGTAAAAAAATGCCAGTTTTACAAACGCCGATGTGTAAGAAGCGGTGGACATTGGATTTGAGACAATTATGCTAGCAGGAAAGGTAACTCAACTTAACTGCTTTTGATAGTATTTAATGAATTTTGACGAAACTAAATTTTTGGGACACATTCAAAGTTGAGCATATATTAGTGTCGATCCCCTGTATTATATTCCCACATCATAAAGGCTTTCGGGACATAGATTGATATCCCTAGCCGTCTGCTACCCACCCAGTCATAATTGGAAGGGTTCAAATGATGCGCCTTTTTGAAAATTTAAAATGATCGAGCTATCCAATTGTAATTTCTGAGAATTTGTAGTATTATAGGCATCCTCATTACGTGTAAATATACCGCAGACGCGTACAGACGCATTGATACGAGGAGCACTCCAAAAGTCTAGGCACTCGGTCATTTTCTCTTCACCAAACAACTGCTTTTCGGATCGCTCAACAGTGTTAGTTAGCTCATGGCCTAAGCTCACGGCCTCAAAAGCGGTAAATCCGAATTGACGGACCTGCATGCAGGGCTCTGAGAATTTCTTTTGGAAGACACATTTCTCATTACTGTTTGCAGCCGATTATCTGCAGACAAATTTTGCTACTAGATGAGACAAGAAACAATTCCACTACAGCCGACTGTGGCACTTAAGCTGTTTACGTCAATAAGGAAATTAGTCTGCCCCTTCGTCTTAGAATGGCTGAAACGCGTGTGAGCCGCTGGACAAAATTTCTGTTTACACTGCGGTCAACTACTCTTCGCTAGAAAAAAATCTTCCCTTTAAGCCTTTGACCGTAATCTGACAAACTTTCACAAATAATGTAGAAGTTGCCGATATAAATACTTGCAATACCAGAATTGGAACGCACTTTATAGTCGCGATATAAGTTAAGTAACCGATTGCCAAGACTTTTGGTGTGTCCCTCGTATAGACTGGATGATAACAAAACATCAAAGGCCTTCAGCTGGATGGCTGAAAATAGTTCACCCGACCAACCAAAGTAAGCCAGGGCCTCTCACTAAACGCTGTCCAGCACGGCAAAAGATAGAGCTAGGCAAATCACTGAGATAATAATCGGCAAAGAACTTTCATACGAGTCTCAAGTCTGGCTGAAAGTGGTTGTCGATGTTTTTGATCAGGGAAAATCAAAAAGCATCCGACTTGATGCCTTCACGTGTTATACTACATTTTACTAACATTTGAATTATCGAGATCCCCTTTTCAGCTGGTAATTTGTTTTTGCGCTCTGCTTTTTATTAAATTTGAAAGCTGTTACGCATTTTACATACCTGTTGCTCGGTCCATAAAACACAGATAAGAAATGCGACTAAACGACTTGTCCTGGCTGTTTTGTTGGGTGTTTTTGTTCTTCGGTCTGTTGGGCTCTTCGATGGCAAACTCAAAATCGTTGAACCGAGGAGGACCTGTAGAAGTTGCGACGGTTTCACTGACCGCCAAATCAGGTATGCTGGCAGAATATTACGAGTCTTTGTGACAGTATCTTCTTTTTTTTGGCATATAAATCCAGTCAGTAGCAATGCCATTATTGTGAAACTCTGCCCATATTTGGAAATAAACTGTTTTAAATGTTGTCCTATTCGAAATTCACTTTTACATCGATTGGTGTTAGCTCAGTATTATTCAGATACAAGGGGGCGGAACTATGTGTAGCTTTGAAGGGGAACTGGAATTCCGTGCGAGGTATTCTAGAACTGCCTGTAATTTTATCTGTTTGAGTCGTGCGCATTTTGAAATAAAAAATGGGCGATGGTGTCTTAGATGGAATAATTAAACAGCGCCGCAGGCAATGCTGTTGATTTAATGGTGATTTGTGTAGTTTATAGTCACGGTAAAGCATTTATCCAAATTGTTTTACTATTATTATACTTGGGAAACATACGCCACAGGCAGTTTGTTTATCAATATAAAAAACACAGGTTTTGTCAGTCTGAAAAATGTGGACATTTTTTGAAGAAATTGACGATTTTTAAGTTACATATCATAACTGAATTACAAAGTTATTTTTACTTACCAGTTTAGAAATGAGCTTGTTAGAATCCAGTTACATTAACATAGCGTCACAGCTCCAAAACTTAAAACACCTAAAAATTAAGAAATTATGCATTTTTTATTAGACAATAATTTTAATGAATATTTCCTCGTCGTGATAGCTTTTGGAGGTGTTGGACCCAAGACCTCTGACTTCAAAGGCTCGATTCTTGTTGTGATGTTGATAAAAGTACAGTGGCTAGTATCCAAAGGTTTATCAAATTTTAACCTCTTCCGATAGGATTGAAAATTCAGGAGAACAGAAATGAGATGATCCTCACCTGAATGTGTTGCAAAAGTGAAATATTATTGATGAATTTTTTGTAAGCCATTAATAATGGTGTAATGTATTATAGAAGGCGCCGCTGGCAATTATTTTCTCAAAATATTTGCCATAATTCCTGTTTTGCAATGAAATCGTCAGATGAGGGTACCTTGACTATTTCCAAACCAATTCTAAGAAGGCATTAGGCCCTTTTACCCCTCTTTTTGAACTTCTGAGGGTATACGCGTTACACATGGTACACTGGGTCAACGCGCCACTGCTGGCATACGGTGTTTCTTATGTATGGAACAATAATTTCTTGTCCTATCCTGACAAATGATTTTTCGGAACTTTTTTTCAGGAAAAACAGCACCTCAAAAGGACATTATGTTCGAAACAGCAAGCATCAGAGGCGGATCCAATGTTAATTGCGTAAAAGACCCAAAGCGGTGCCAGTACGTCCCATGAATCTGCCAAAGACTGGACTGCTGGACTGCTGGATGTCTTGAGCCAGGCGTTATATTTTGAATATAAATTAGTCTTGCGTCGAGCATTCAGCAACAATGGCGTTGGACTGATCCGCCAAGAGGAGCCCAGCGCACGTCGTCGGATTAAAATTATCATACCCGCCTTTAACTGCCTCGCTACGTGTATGATTTAATTTAAATATATCGGATGTGTGTCAGTTGAACGTTTGCGCTTGTAAACTATGCTCAAATATTCTCGTGCTCATGTTTGGTTGATGTGACGTTTCAATTTATGAGAAATAAAGATATGTAATGGCATCAGTTCTGGGCGTCTGAAGGAAGGTCCCCTTCTTCCCGTAAAACCAGTAGCAATAGTATTACAACGCAAAACAAGCACGAACAACCAAGGGCCCCGCATGATGAAAAACAACTGAATATACAGTCGGTTAGAAATACCGCCCTGTTTTTAATGAGTTGGAGACACATCGAGATCTATAATTAGGATGTCTGGCTTTTGGTTTGGCTATCTATAAGGCTTTGGCATTAACCCATCTCCCCTTTCACGTGAAAGCATATTGTCCACAGTTTAGCTTTTGGTGATCCAGTCTTAGGAATTGCTCTTTTGAGTTGTTGCTTTTACATTCTTTTGTTTAGTGGAAGTCATATAGCCAAGACATGCGACTAAACGGCTTTCCGTTGCTTTTTTGTTGGGTCTTGCTGTTGCTAGTCGTCGGTTTATTGAGCTTTTCGATTGCAAACACGGGAGTGAACACAAGATCTTTGGATCATCTGGAAAGAGTAAGTCCCCATACGGAGACTGTGACGCCGATGGCTCCTCTGACGGCAAAATCAGGTACACTTACGCTCGATGGAGAAATCCTGTCAGGTCATGCTCTGAAAGTTCAATTGGCGGCTTTATATTACGGCTTTAACCACAAAAATGTACTCAAATATGAATGGGTCTCAGAATTTTACCGTGGCTCAAAACCCTAAATTCTTTCAAGCGCAGATGTCTAGGTGAGTTGATTTTCATACAAATTTGACTTTTGAAAAGTTCAATGAACATTTTTAGTCTTAGCGCTTATTTCGTAAAGTTGGCAATTGTAGTCGCCGCAAACGTACTTTCTGTAGATAACAATAGACTATTCTGAATTTTCGTGCATATAAAAGTCCGCATGAAATTCCTAATTAAATTGTATCTTGTTCCACCGAAAATGCCACCTCTGCATTACGCAATGGAGAATTAATTTTAATTAAACATAAGTTGAACTATTTTTGTAATTACTTGTTACTACTTTTTAAATTAAATTAAATTGCTGATGAAATAATTATAACTCGTCTAAATTCTCGTACGTACTAATCGGTTATATTAAAAGATGTTTAAATTAAAAAACATTTGTTAATGTTGACAAATTATGTTAGAAAAATTAGACTATTGCTTTAATTGTGAAGCAAATCCATTTCACCTGGTGCTAAGTGAGCCGTGTAAATTTTACCGATACAATCGTTCCTTTCGTGAACTCGATTTTTTATCCGTTAAACAAATGAACACGTACACCGGTTTCGATCGAAGAGCTCTTGCCGAGCAAAAGCAACAAAATATACCAGCTAGAATGAGTACGGTACTTTAACAAAAAGCGTACTACAGCATCATACCCTGCAGGTACTTGTCGTCATTCAAATCTCCAACATATCGCAAAAACAACGTCACCACTGTCAGCGTCGCCGCATTCGTCGGGAAGGCTCTTAAAATGGTCGACCACAGTCCGCGAGCAAAGACCCCCGCACCCTCTGTGCGATAACTCATCACCATACATTGCCTTGCGGATGTGTACTGCTCATCCGCCTGGTACCGCGACTTAACCACGTCCTGTGGGAAGGAGACCAGCCATGAGATGATCCCGCTCAAGCCGCCCGCCATCATTAGCCGTCCAATTCCCAGTTGACCCTATAAAAGTCATACTGTAGATTCACGACATAGAATTCTATTAAAAAACCTGCATTGTTATTGATATGGTAAAAGTAATTTTTAGCTACACAAATAATTTTCAGGACATACTGGGGAATTACTATTAGTATTGGATACGAACATCAAATTTTAATGTATTAATCATTCATTTGTTATTGGCAAAGAATAAAAGAAATATTAGTTAACTTTAAAAAATGTATTATTGCACATAAGCACTAATAAAGTAGCATTCAAGTAGCAAAGTGTTATTAAAACACTTCATTATTAAGAACGACATGTAAAATGCTTGTAACTGTTTGTCATTATATAACTTAAATACACACGGTCTTTTAAATTGACAATACCTCGACATAATTTCCCCTGGCATCAAATGTCCCATGGGGTGTCATTATCCGCGTCAGGTACTCGTAAGAAAAAAAGTACGATCCAAAACCTGGGACCTCTCGAGCTATAGTCACCCAGAAGCCGCGGTAGAAGGTACGAAGACCGTGTTCCGAGTACAACTTCCACAAGCAGTCAACGGGACTCCTGTAGAGGGCCGGTTTTTGGAGGATGCCGGATTTGATTGCGTTCATCGGGTCCGGGCCGAGGACACCCTGCAGTTGCATCTTCGTCTTGGCCAGCTCCATGGGGCAGGAGATGAGGGACTGGACGGCTCCGGCAAAAGAGCCCGCGATGAGGTTGTTAGTGAGGGTATTCTGCTGCAGGTAGCGCATCGAGTTGCCGTAGACGCCGAAGACGATGGCGTTAATGACAGCCACTCCGCAAAGGGGACTGGACATACCTAGATGGATTGGGAAGGCGTCGGCTTAAATTTCTAGCAAATTTTTTATTCGAAACTTCTTTGATCTAAACTAAAATAATGTTCCAGTACAAACAGAGGCTCATTTAGGGTCCTTATTGGTCGGAACCAGGACCCCTCACGGCAGCCCCAAGGGGTGGGCGAAGGGGCAAAATGCATTTTTTTTCAGGATTGAGTCTGAAATTCAGCCTCTTTTCTCTTATCATTTGGAACTTGTGGGGATGCGGGGATCTGATTTCCAGGCGCCCTCCGGGATTTCAAAACATTATAAAAAGCATCAGTTTTTTCTCAAATTTGGACCGTTCTTGAATATTTTGAGCCTCTCATATGTATCGTCAATAAAAATTTATAATTGACCTAACCAAACCCTAAATTTGAACGAAAAACTGATGCTGATGATCTTTGAAGATATTTTGAGCTCCCAGGGGGCTACTGGAAACTAGACCCCCACAAATTTCTAATAATAAGGGAAAAGAGACCGAACTCTGGATTTAGTCTTGAAACAAATGCATTTTGCCTATTTGCCCACCCCGGGCGCTGCCGTGAGGGGTCCTGGTTTCGACCAGTAAGGACCTAAACGAGTCTCTGAGTACTACAGGGAGCCCGTAAAACGTCATTGTGAGTCATGCATTTATTACTTAAATGTTGTAATGTTATAATGTGCTGTATGATTACAGTTGTACGCCTATTTTGTAATGCAAGTTCTTTACCTTTGTACATGCCCCAAAAGGATTCGTTTTTGACGATAGTCGAGAGACAGTGGTAGGTGCCTTTGTAGAGAGGGGCGGCGGCACTTTGGGTTTGAAGACGTACCTTGACGGTATCCAATGGCTGTATCATAGGAGAAAAGCAGTAAAGTTACAGTTTACATGCGAAACTTTGTCATTTTTAACGTAATTGTACTTGTAGTTCCGAATAGTGCGCTATTTTGCTCCAAGTTATGTACAAACCCGTTCTGCCGAAGGTCAGCCAAGACCAATAGAGTGTGGTAGCAGGCCGCACTAGTACTTATCAGACCTCCAAATCTTCTACACTGGATTAAAACTAATTAAGGAGAATCCTCGCCAGCAAAGCCTATTTTTGGCCGATTTAATGCGGTTTGAAAATTAATCCATAAGTCACATTTTAGGGGAAATATATATTCTGGCAGGACAAAAAATATATGAGAGTTTAATGTATGTTTTTAGGATTTTTGAAAAATAAAATCATTTGGTCGCTCCGAAACCCATGGTTTCGTCTCAGCAATCATTAAGAAATCATTACGGATTTTGTATCATGAATGTGTATTATATAATGGGAAGCACACGAAGCTAAAAGTATTATGTCAAAACATTTTGTGATGTTTCGTGCATATGACTATATTTTTTAAGATTTATGGATAACTGCTGCGCTCTGCCTGGCTTGCCAAACTTCAACCCCACTACACATTTTTCTTTGTCAGGCTGTGTAGGAGATTTCTGGACATTTTCAAAGTTTCATAGAGCTGTGCAGTACCAGAAAATTCTGTTCAAATATTTTTACTTCAGTTTCATCTTGTTTAACTACCAGTAAAGTCCTGCCCATAAAAATCACTTCAGCATAGGATGATTTTTCGTTTCCAGAAAATGTTGTGGAGTGTTAATTATACGTCTGTATAGTATATATACACGCCCTGAATCATGAGGTCTTTCCGGCTCGTAATCATGAAACGTTCTAGCCCACCAAGCAAAATCTGCACCGATAATGTTGAACTGATGGTGCGATAAATCATCGTTAATTTCAAAAAGTTGCGTTTTCATTATTATTTCTAATATGTTTAAGTTGCCTAACTAGTTTAGTTCCAATTTAGGATAAAAAATAAAACCAACGAACCAAGCCATGACTTACATATCCGACAATGACTCCTGCACACCCACCCAACGTGCCAGCCACGAAATCCGCCAATACCGGATCCATTTATCGCGATAACTGCACGGCGAATAAAATGCGAAGTAATTGGTTAGTTCCACAAAATATTGTGTAAGCTCCACCAGTATAAGATGTTTCACAGCAATATTATTTCGCAAATAAATACTGGCGAAATCGGGCCGTGATCATCATCGCATTTTGGGTGTGCAACTTCAGGGTTCTCACGCACGTAACTCGCTCCTCTCATCACGAATCCATTCCACTGAGAGATCTAGCAATTTTTTTTCTCGATAATTTGTCAGTTCCGGCACTGAATTTCTAGATATTTTCTCGGTCTATGTGGGAGAACACATCGGCCACGGCACAATCCAAGTAAAAATTGCCAACGTCTTGTGATGAAGTTGTCTACGTCGTGTAGTTGAAGTTGTGTGTCCGTCGAGGGTGTTCCCAGGAAAAATTCAGCAGAGTCGGGAGCAGAGTTGTCCTTGAAAAAGCAGCTCACTGAAATTCGGGGAAAGTTGCGTAGAAATGTGTGGAAGATTGTCAGTATTTTGTAGAAGGCGATCTCCGTTATATTTGTCGAGAGCACTTATTTCCGAGCTCATACAATTGAGGCAATGCTTCATCAGCTTTGCGGTGGGACAAAAAAACAGACTCTGATTTTGGGGTTGAGGCTTCCCGAGTTGCTCTACAAAGGAAACGAACCGTTGTGGCTCTGTAAAGGGAGAAGAAAACGGTCAAACGAGCTCCTCTCCGACTGTGGCCTGTTGTTTAACGCCTCAAAAACACTTTACCGATTATCCGATCAAGATATCCTGGTACGGTGTACGACTACGTGGTCTGGATGTATTTGACGGAAGTCCGGGGTGCGTTGGAAAAATCGCCCAAGCAGTACATCGTTGCATGGTTTGATGCCTCAGCTCTAAGTCAGACACGGCGGTGTATTCTTTCAAAGCTTCACTACCGGAATAGTATACAGGGAAAAAAGCAGAAACGGATGTGCGGTAGTACAGCTCAAAGGTCATCAGTCACTACATATACGAGACCTATACTGGGAAAAAATTGCCGGCAAGGGGCCGGCGCTGGCACGTGTGTGGGTGCGCCGAAATGTTCTACCCTCGAGTTCGAATTGTTTTCTTCTCTGCGACCTAAAAACTTTTCAACTTTGATTACATACACACTATATTAATATTTATATATATTTTCCTCCTAGACTTAAAAGAGATAGTGAGCGACGGATGCGGGGGAGGTCAAGGGCATTAGAATACGCGGGCTCTTGCAATTGTGAGGGGAAAAATTCGCTGACCACACTGTTGGAATCTTCGATCGCGCCCGCATGCGTGGTTTGTTTGTCGGGATATTTTGCTGAATATGTTACTCTCTGGGGCCACACACTGACACAGACACACAACACGTACACACACAGATAAAGACATACAGACACACATGACGTGAGAAATGTTCGGACGCCACGTGTAGTTCTTTCCTGCAGGCGACCACACTTCAGTTGCATTTGAAAATACCATGAACTTACAGTTATTCACCTCGATCTGCTTTTAAAGCGGACCACGTGGCCATATTGTAATCTTCTCATAAACAACATCGAATGAGCCCGCTCTTTCATGGAATTGGGCTTGACCTATTGCATTGGCCTAACTTGGGACGATTTTCAGACGGAAAACGCAGAATGTCTCCGTTTCATTTTATAAATAAATACAGAAGATATTACATATATATATTCCCTTATACAGATATTAATACAGCATATGTACAGTATTACTGATGATAAGATTTATTTTACAGGTGTATAGAGAACTACTCATAGTTTTTGGTGTAATTTCGAAGTTGGGAAAACACAAGAAAATTCCAATTTCCCTAATTGTGACTGTGAAAACTTTTATTTTCGGAATGATTTTTAACATTTCCATTCCAGAATTCAATTTAAAATCGAATGGCGTTGACATATTCTATGGTTCGGTATCAGTAGCGGGGCTATGGACCATTGTCAAACCAGACCGGAAATTTTCAAGGAATGATATACGAGAAATGACCCGTAGCTCCGCCCTCGGACATGAAAAAAATATTCTGCTAATGCCAGCATATTATATGTTAGTGTCGAAAATCGTAAAATTAAACCTTTTTTAAAAATCAAAGTTTTTACAAAAACCATGTGACCGGATGAGCCGGACTATACCGCTCACTTGAGACGATTTTCAGATGGGGAACCCACAATGTCTCCGCTTTATATTTTTTCAATACAGCTATAATTATGATGATTTTCAAAATTAATGTAATCGGTCAGGATATGAAAACATTTTTTTCGGCAGAATTTCAAGGTTGGGAAAACATTGGATGAGTCCATTTTGACAGTAAAA
>LRSR01014007.1:0-14384 GCA_001579985.1 Hypsibius dujardini
TCAAAACATTTTCAAAAAGAACAGTTTTTCGTTCAAATTTGAGGTTTGTTGAGATCAAATATAAGCTCCCTTTTGATGAATACATATGGGTGGTTCAAAACCTCCAAGAATGGTTTAAATTTGATGAAAAACTGATGTTTTTGAACACATTTGGAAATCTCAGCGGGGGGGGGGACAGGAAATTAGACCCCCACCCGTACAAGTTTCAAAATAATCAGGGACAAGAGGCCGAACTTTGATTTCGAAAAAAAAACACTTTGCCCCTATGCCCACCCCCTGGCCCTACTGTGAGGGGTCCTGGTTCGGACCTTTAAGCACCCTAAACAAACCTCTGGTTTCAGCTACTGTAAATAAAATAAAAACTAGCAATACGCGTTTTATCCTGAGACGCGGCGATTTTCGACAGATTCGGGAAAGATCAAGTGCCAAGTGGTATAATGTGAGATCTGATCCGTCTTCTAATCCGGCTTCGGGGTTGCCGAACTGCTTTAAAATAGGCCAGTATAATGACACACCAAGAGGACAATAATTGTGGTCACAAATAGAATCAGCAGAGTGATGCATAAGGTGTACTGCATGCTTTTCCACCAGCACTTTTGCTTCAACTGCTTCGTCGTGTGATTGAAGCGCTCGCTGTTTAGCGCCAAATTATCCGCTCGGGCATCCAACGTGGTCAATTTATCGCCGCGTTCTATCAGCGCATCCAGGTTGCCCCTCATTACGCCCGTCACCTCGTTGACTTGATTTCGGGTCCGTTCCATCGCCGTTTTGGGAGTGGCTGGTCGCAGTGGCGGCAGAATCTGCGAACAAAAAACGCCATTTGCTTGTTGGCTTTGCTGATTTTTCCGATCACTCGGGTATTACTTTAGAATCCCGACCCTTTCGCAGTGCCTACGTCATCACGCAGTAAAATGCGACCATTTTGATTGATTGCAAAGATGTGCGAACCACAAGACCGCACCTGTCGATTGATTGCTTACATTAACATTTTACAGTTAGAGTTTTCATCCTTCCTTTCTGCGGTCGATTCATTGATTTGTGCTCGTTTTTGATTTGTGCTCGTTTTTTTGCGTTTTCTTTAACATTTCTTTGAAAAAAAATGGGCCGTCGTAATTGCTACACCGAAGAGGAAGAAAAATATCAAAAAATCAAGCAATCAAACACCTGCCATCAAAGGGAAACCCATGAGTGAGCCGATTTATCGACCAATTAGAGGGTGAGCCGAAATACAGACATCTCCTCATACCTGTTGGTTTGCCGCACCAATTCTTGCCGAGGTTGATCCATCGGGCCGCGTATTTGACAGAGACGTTTGAGGGTGCTGAGTTCCATCAATCCGTGCGTTGGACGGTGATAGAGGGAGCTGCTGTTGGTTGATCCCAGCACCCAGCTGTGTGTTGGACGTCGACGGCTGCGATGTTCCCGGACTGAGTCGGTGCATGGGCGGTTGTAAGGCGGCTTTATTCGCGAGGGTCTCAGGTGCGGCTGATGCGGATCCGCCTTGTTGAGATTCCGGTAATTGTTGTTGCCGTAATTGTTTTGGTTGGGGAATGACATTGCGGGCGGGATTGCTGCTTCCGCTGACTCTTTTTTCCTCCTCTTGCTGGGTTTTCTCATTATTACGGTCTACTGACTGTTGCGCACTTTTTTTCGTTACCTGCATTCGGCTCTTCATTTGGCTTCTTCGACATAAATGGCGCCGTTATCACGGGAAGCTTACACATTTTTCGAGGTCCTCCGGAGGCTCACATGACCTCCGCGCCGCCACTGCTGGCGGCCCAGTGGGGTTGGTGTGTATGGGAGTATGTGAGAGACGAAGGTTACCTCGTCATGTTGTGATGTATTTCGAATAGAAAATCATTTTTATAGTTTCGAAGTACCCGAATAATACTGTCTTTTTATATTAATCAGATCGAAATTTGGTTTGGTATCTATGGCATCTCATCGCCAAGGGCAAAAAATTCAATCTATGGCCTGATGCCAACCGTATTACACTACAACTCTGAGACATCAGAATATGAGTCAGGAGGTTACAAAGCCATATCTATCTCAGTCTGTCTGTCTTTCTGTCTTTCTGTCTTTCTGTCTGTCTGTCTGTCTGTCTGTCTTTTTGTCTTTCTGTCTGTCTGTCTGTCTTTTTGTCTTTCTGTCTTTCTGTCTGTCTGTCTGTCTGTCTGTCTGTCTGTCTTTCTGTCTTTCTGTCTGTCTGTCTGTTTGTTTGCCTGCCAGTCTGCCTGCCAATCTCTCTGTCGGTTTGTCTGTCTTTCTGTCTGCCTGTTTGTCTGTTTGTCTCTGCTGGCTCTTTTTGTCTGCCCGGATTACATTTGCTCTGCTGTATCGAGGAATAGTCAAGATCTAACGAAGGGGTGGATAGATTCTTTTAATTAATTGTTGAAGTTTATGGATTTACATTCGAACGCGGGCATACGCAGAGAAACAAACAGACTAGCAAATGAGTCTTATTGCGGCTCATTGGCGGGAAAATTGGGCTGGCTCCCGGGTTCGTGAGATGTCGTTAAGACACTTTGCCTGCTGAGCAAATTGTCCAACTGACTGATTGCTTCCGCTATTTGATACCGGTCAATCGTATCCTTTGCTGAGCTGTTTGTCCTCGGGGCAGCATGATGTTCGATCCGTTCGGTCAGTGAGTCGGAGTATGGGCGCTTTCTTTGTGTGGTCGACTGGTCGTACCGTTCAAAGCCCACATCACCGGCGGTCGAACCGTCGGCGGCGTCCGTTTCGGTCGGTGTGGGTGTGCTGGCTGCGTTAGCGGCGCTGAATCCGTGAATGACAGAGTACTCGCTTTGGCTTGAAATGGCATTCCTTCGATTCATCCTCCGCCGGTATCGTTGAGGGCGTCAGAACAGACTTTCAAACAGCACGGTTACCAGCACCACAAAAGCGTACAAATTTGTAATGGGGACTTCAAGCTCACGAGAAATCGCGTTTAATGTTTATTACTGCAGACAAAAATAAGAGTTTTCAATCAACATAATCTCTGTTGACATGGTGACTGGCGTTAAATTCTCTCAACAGAATGCTCGTCCGCAGAAGGGAACGAAATTGTGAAGCATTTTTCTGCCAGCTACTTACTGCTAATAATTGTATGATTGTATGATTGTTTGATTGTTTGATTGTATGATTGTATGATTGTACGATTGAATAATTGTATGATTGCTTGATTGTTTGATTGTTTGATTTTACGGTTGTACGATTGTTTGATTGTTTGATTGTTTGATTGTTTGATTTTCGTTCCGATTTGTATGGACCCAAGAAGGACCGAACGAAGCGAAAAGGTTTCCAAATTAAAGAGCGCCTTAAAAGAGTTTATTACGAAAATGGATGGTTACCACTGTACGGACTTTCATCTTCTGGCAACTTTAACCAGCTGCTCGTCAACTGTCAGCTCCGGGCTGTGAGTTAAAGGGTTGGTCAACTGCAGTAAGTACTCTCCTAAAAAGTCCACCGGATCGGCCGGACGGCACTTCAACAGGGCCATCAATCCGCGCTGCACAGATGGAAGGACATTTTCCGCCAAATATTCCTGGATCGGCGGTGCACCATCCAGAACTTCCTGATATCTCTTCCGGTTCAGGTCGTCCATCTTTGAGGCCCATTCCAGACAGTGTCCCCGCCTGTTGGATTTTTCTTGCTCTTCTACCGCCGTTTTACGTTCCCTCTTCACGGTCTCTTCCGCGCGCACTTTTTCTTCGGCTATCTGTTTGATGGCGATTTTCTGGTCCGGAGTGAGACCATAATTCCTTGGTGGCCCGATTTTAGTGATGGTAGTTTTAAGGAAAAAATCAGAGTCGTCATCCGGAGGATGCTGAGCCATCAGTAAGGTGATGGTTGGTGTTTCAGTGTCATCAAAATAGGCCAGTACCGTCGCCGTGTCGGGCACTTGCGACAGCTTGTATTCGGTCATGCGTGTCTTGAAATTCTGTTCAACAGTTGCCATCCCCGTAGCGGACTGCAGAATGCCCGGATCAGCTTGCAGCATCACCCTCTGAAAACAGAAAGCACAGAAAACTAGATACAGGCACAGGCATTGACACAGCCTCAGACACAGACACAGACACAGACACAGACACAGACACAGACACAGACACAGACACAGACACAGACACAGACACAGACACAGACACAGAGGCACTGTAGATGACTCGTCTGAAAAGTTTTTGACATTTTAAAAAGAATATTTACTTGACGCAGGAAGTTCTCATCCGCCTCAAGATATAGTACAAAATCTGAAGAAGGACAAAAAAGGAAACGATAGTAATGTTGAAATCAGGGCCACAAAATGTTAAGTCCTACCTGGAATAATTCTGAGATCAATACTGGCAGGGTTCGCTTCATTGCTTTGTTCCTCATAATCGGTCGCCGGTGGCGGTGCCTCCTTTTCGTCATCACTTCTTCGAAAGAGCTCCATAGCACGGGTGTGATTATCGGGGTAGTTGTCCAAAACAAATCCCTGATTTTGCGAAGGTGAACTGAGCAGCCGCTCTCTGACAAACTGTATTATGTATATCTCTTCAAGTTGTCCATTGTTTGTCGTCATTCCTTCTTCGATTTTGGTGAGGAGCTCCTGTGCCAGTTCGGCTTTCGTTGGACCTTCCTCTTCCTCTTCTTCCTCCACGCCTTCTTCGACGAGAGCGGCCTTTCCTGCAGCCTCAATTTTGCCGGCCTCGATGGCCATGTGAAGAGCCTCCATTGCCTCGCGTACAATGTCTTCTACCTATTGAAGTCAGATTTTTGGTTGATTGATTGACACGTACTCCGAGAGACCGGCACAATGACTCAGACAAGTATGCACATTTATAGGATAGCCACCGGCACAGACACATGTACTGGCACAGACATGATTACAACCACAGACACAGCCACAACCACAGACACAGACACAGACACAGACACAGACACAGACACAGACACAGACACAGGCACACACTTACACATACACACGAGCACATAAACAGGCACAAACATCATCAGGCACAGACACAGACACAGACACAGAATTACACATACACACGAGCACATAACCAGGCACAGACATCATCAGGCACAGGCACAGACACAGATTCAGACCTAAGCGCGAAAGAGAAACAGACAACAGGCATACACCTAGACTCTTTAATTCAAGCGTACGTTTAAATAATGAATTTCATAGTGTGCACTGAGACTTTTAGCCATGGAAGTTTTTCCACAAAAAGGCGGGCCGATGACCACCAATTTGACCGGTGTCAGTTTGCGTACGAGGCGATATTCTAGAGCAATTTGTGTTGCCGCCTGAACGATTCCTTTCTCTGCTACCCAGTCAATTTTCATTGCTTCCTTCACCGTCGACGGTGTCAAGCGCAAGTCACAGCTCAGCAGATCGAATGTTTTTTGCGTAAATCGACCCGCGGCCAGCAGTTCAGTCATGGGGACTGTCTTAACTTGGCCTGTGGAAAGTACCTTGCTAATGGCCGCGCAAATCTAAAACGTAATTGACAGTATGAGATTAGACCTTTTTAAAAGTGATACCAAGCAACAATTCCTGACCTTACTTAGTGGTTCTTTGCCGTCGTCTACAGCAAAAATGTATTTCGACTTCAATTTGTTATCACAGACATTTTGAACGACCTGACACAGGTCGCGAGCATGAATGGTAGGCACATGGTTCTTTCCCGGATCGATTTTTCGGTCTCCCGGAACTTTTTCCCGGTCTCCCGGAACGATGAGCGGAACCTTCTCACCCTGCCAGGCATCTTTGAGCATCCAATGGAGTACATCCTCTCCGTATCCGTAGATCAACCCGGCCGCAATTATGGTTGTGGTAAGAAGACCTTTGCTGTCACGACCGGCTTTCAGAAAATCCTTCTCCATTTCCAGAAACTTCCTATTCACAAAACAGTTGCTTACCTTACCGGAAAAGGGCAAAAGGGGCGGGGCAGGGGTAATACTTGAACAATCAACCAATCAACCAGCGGAGTTGATTGGTTGATNTAGACTCGGCGGCTGTGTACAATAGCCAAGCAACGAGTGTAATGGCTTAATTCGGTTAGCGCAAGGTTTTTGCCACGTGTGTAATACCTGTACGCGGGATGTGGACGCCGTTTCTTGTAGTCCTCTTCATTGAACCCTTCAACATTCTCATCATCCTCTTCCGGTGGCGGCTCAGGTGGTTCCTCGCCTTCCTCCTGACCCGGCCTCCTAGTCTTGGCCCACGTCATCGTGGTCGATATCAAAATCATCGTTTTCGCCTTCTCACTCTCCATCGTGTAATTCCGAGCGATATCAAGCGCCGTGCAAGCATCCTCGAAGACCCCGTTTATCCCGTCGTCATCGTGCACATTCAATACACAAATCGCGCTCTCCTGCACCGCCTTCGTCAGGTCTCTCACATGTTCCGCGTACACCAAATTTTGCAAGGCAGGCGATTTGACGTATCCCACGTGGTCGTCCGGCCTTGTTGCGGGAACTCTCCAGGAGCCCGAGACTTCAAACGCACCGTCCTTCCTGGGGGCTGTAAGGAACGACGGATCCGTCAGGGGATCCTTTGTTTCGGACGCTTCGCTTTCTGGTCCCGTCTCGCCAGGCAGACTACGTCCGAGGTGCTGCGCGAGAATTCGGCCGAAATATGTGTCCACCCGACTAATGAAAACTTTCGGCGGAGGAGGCGGTTCAATATCTTCCTGGTTGGCCACCATTGCATTACCCGATTTTGTTGTGCCCGAATGATTATATTCTTATTGGAGATCTACCGCTACAGAGTTGAGTGCAATTAGTATTTGGTTCACTAAGTTACCATGACGCGTTATACTTAAACGGTTTGGTAACATTGAAATACAGAGGGTTCGCCAGCAAAGTGCGGACAGTTTCTTTAAAACAACATCTGTCTGTCTGTCTGTCTGTCTGTGTGTCTGTGTGTCTGTCTGTGTGTCTGTGTGTCTGTGTGTCTGTGTGTCTGTCTGTCTGTCTGTCTGTCTGTGTGTCTGTGTGTGTGTGTCTGTGTGTGTGTGAGTAGTGGATAACTGGGGGTTCCAGCACATTTTTACAAATGTTGTAAAACCCCTACAAACATGTAAAAACCTTGTGTGTACGGCATCTAAACAAGTTGCTCTCACATTGAAAAGGAGAGTTCTGCCACATTTGCGTAATAGCCCAACCACAGATCAAATGTGTGATAAAAAATTAGTCACACCTGACTTAACTATTCCGGCTCAACAGGGTTAGCCCCTACTTGCAAGGCCCCCATTCCCCCCGCCAGAATATCGGCATCCAGTTGCTGATTCTTCTCTTTCAGTCGTTGATTCTCCTGGAGAAGTTGTGTATAGTCTGTACGTGTTCCTTCAATGTCCTGTTTCGTCAAAATATCCTCATTCAGTCGTCGATTCTCCTGGAGAAGTTGTGTAGAGAGTGCGCGTAGCCCTTCAATGTCCTGTTCTTCCCACATGTTCGGGTGACCGTCTGGTCGCCGGAAATATGCCCCTTCGTTGTCTCTCATGGTTTTATCGACCGTCTTATCAAAGCCTGTTTTGTCACGCGTTTTGTCCTTCTCCACAATATTACCCACAATTCCAGATATGATTAGTCTTTTGTCCCTAGACGCTCGAAGGGCCCCTTGAATTAGCTTGATCAGTTCTGTGTCAGGAGGCTCAAAAAACACAAACTAAAATTATTTCCCTTTCTTTACAAACAAAAGAACCTAGCTGAACACATTTTGTTATCAACCGTTCAGATCACTAAATTTACCTGTGCTGGTACTTTTGCTGGACTCTTTGCTAGGGTCTTTACTGGACTCTTTGGTGCCATTTTGCTGAATAATTTCGTATGAAAAAATCCCAAAGACCTAGATTTTGATACGATAATGCGAGGGTAATGCCTGATAAGGAAAATGCAGGAAAATGCAAAGCTTGAAGACGTCAATGCTGCAACCTCGTGGCGACGTGGCGAACGATTGCTCATGAATGAGCGAAAAAGATTCTTCTCGAACAGTCCAAAGTTCACGATTGTTATCTCTCACACACTATTGTATTTTCGCGTCAAGACAGAGGCAGTCGTACTTGAGTGGAACGTGTGCACAGCTGTGTGCACCGCACACACAGCACAAGCGCCGCGTGGCCGATTAAACGTTCCACACCTCGTACGCTGCCCCTGTCTAAAGCAGAGTTCACCCATTTTGGGATTTCTTCACTGCCAGGCCGGACCCACCCATCCAACTCCATTTACCAGAAATTATCTAATTTCCCATTCGGTCGAAAACAAACCCCATTTTCCGTTCCCATTCGGCTTCACCCGGACCCGTTACCGTTGCAGCAAACACCTCTGTTCATAATCTGCACGGAAAAACACAACCGAAAAACACTGCATAAAATAACAAATTCTTAATGTCCAACTTTCGAAATTCAAATTCAAACTGCGTTTGCCCCCAAATTTCATCAGTAACTCGACGAAATGTTTGCCCAAGTAGCCTATTCCGCTGCTAAGTAAAGTGTACACGTGGTTTTGATTGCCTTCTGGGCTTGCCGCGTGCGCGTGTCTCCTTCGAATTCTGTGACAACCACATTGGCTTTACCATACAATTCGTGAGTTCCCACATCACCAGAACAAAACAGCGGAAATTTTGTCACTTTCCAACAATTGCTGTCTAATATTGAGACTCGAAACTCCTCGGATTTGGGCTTTTTAATGTTCAACTTTTTGGGTTTTAAAGAACCAATTGTTTTCTGAATGATCAACGTTTTTTCTAATATCCAACGTTATTTTATACACTGCAATCAACCGGAGCAACGTATCAGCTGATTAATGTCAATCCACCAATCAATCCTCCAATCAACCGGACCGTCGTAAGGGAAATCTGGTGTTTTCTCGCCTACAGTACGAGGCTTCGGAAATTTCAAAGAACTAACTTCTTTCATGGAATAGCAGAGGATTAGTTCAGTCACCCTATTTAGTTGCGTCTCCGCTCCGTTGTGCAATTTATCATGTTTTCCAGCAGGAATTCACCGCTTTCGGGAAATATATGTTTTAGCACACAATCAAGAACAAACGAATCAACTCGTCGAAAAATATCTCCGTGAATGATTAATTTCGACGCCTTTGTTCATTTGTTTTCTTAAAGCAAGCGTAAAAATTGTTATAACTACATTTACCTTCACGAACAATTTTAAACTAAAAAAATTGGAGGAAGCAAACGACTGTCGGGGTCGATGAGACTACCAACGAGATACCTCAAAAACCAACTCCCATAGGTGGTTACCGAGATACAGCCAGAAACAAAGGAAAAGTGACGTAACGCAAAACGAATTTAGTTCGTACCGTAATAATTTAAAAAATGGGTAAGATTCGAGTTATGGTTATGGCAAAATCGCGGTATGGTACGGTACGATACGAATTTGAGATAGAAAATTTTTCGAACCGTAACGGGTTTAGATACAGATTTGAGACGCACCCATAGACACAGTGAACTGATCAATGTCTCATACTTACACAACAGTGACCAAAAATTATGTTTCTTTATGATTATCTTTACACAGCTATCCACTCATTATGTTTTCATTGTGACCCAAGTTAAAACCACTTTTCTGACCCAACTTTGAGCCAAAAGTTTGTGGCCCAAGTAGGAACCACTTTTTGACCCAAGTTTGAACCAAACTCCACAAATCAAGTCGTAACCACGTTTGTTACTCAAATGTACAAGAAAAAAACTTTACTCGTACAAAAAAATCTTGTTTCAAATTTGAGTCAATACTATAATTTCAAAAGTAACACACGCATAAATCGGAAGATTTCCTCAAGCCATACCAAAATATTTAACCGGTTTCTTGTCTCGTTTTGGATATCTGTTTTGAAGACGAACCGGTGCAATATTTCCCCTCCTTTTTGCTTTCTTTTTTGGTTCCTTTTTAAAACTTTCTTGAACTAATTTATTCAAATCATCAACTGGTAAATCAAGAATATTTTTATCAACCTCTTTCTCAGCTTCTTTTTCAGTAGGACTACTGTTATGCGACATTTCAAATAGTTCTAGTTTTTGAACAGGTTTATTTTTAGAAAGAAACGAGTTCATGATTTCTAAATTATGTTTTTCAATTTCTGGGTAGTGTCTTGGCTTATCCTCTAAAAATAATTTAGAATAGTCTAATAAGCTCATTTCTGAGTTGATAAAACTTATACAATGCCACCCACAGGTTACATCGATTGAATCCTCGTTTTGTATTGCAAACGGCATAGTTACAATTTTTTTAAATCTTTTCATTTTTTTAACAAAATAATCCCCCAATAAGACTTGTGGTAAATTCCAAGAGTCAAACAATTCCAAGTTACTTTTAGTTTTTTTCAAACAAAACCAATGTGATCCACTTGAATCACTAGCATCAACATTAATAATCATAAAATCTCCCATTTTTCTCAACATTTTCGGATCAATTCTATCATTCGCGTGACACCCTTTATAAAAAACATTTTCAAAATAGTAATCATCAAAGTCTGTGTTACTGAGCGGATAAAACTCATTTATTTTGATTGCTCTCTCACGATAATTTTCTCTCGATTTGTTTAATATTTCCTGGAGTTTTTTTTAACTATCGGCGCAACCCCATTCCCTTGTTGATTAGACAAATATTTACCTGCATATTCATTAGCCATATTTATTCCTTTGATTGCTGTAGGTGCATATGTCTGAACTGCGTTGAACAATCTCGGTAAAAATGCTGCAATTTTTGTTTTTAAATTATTGAAAAATCCACTAATTTTTCCTCCTCCAAATTGTATATATCTGGCATTGTTAAAATCAGCCAATGTAGGCATAGCAACTTCTGTTAATCGACTTGAATAATTACTTATATTTTCCATTTTATTTCTAGCAAAGTCTATTTCTAAAATTTCATCAAAAAGCAAAACCGTATGTAAGTCATAGTTTGCCGCAATGGTATTAAAAATTATATTTAATTGCAGTTGTGCGTTATTTTTTCCCATACTTGACCCTTCAAAAGAATCATATTCAGGGTCATTTGACAGAGGCACTCCATAAATCGTGTTTCTTTTATTATAACAAGAACCTACGGTCCCGTCTTTATATTTTATGCTGAACGTGTCGGTGTGATGAAGTCCAAGTGCTTCTTTCAACATTTGATAGGCTCTAGAATAATTACTAGAAATTCCATTCATTTTAAGATTTAAATCATTATTAGTAGGAACTATTTTTCCATTGTAATCAATCCAGTATTTAAATACATCAGCTGTTACAAAGTAATGAGAATCAGTACCATAGCTACTTTTTGCCATTGTGTCAGTAAGAAAGAATAGTAGTGCTTTCGGATTGACTTGAGAATTAATTCCAAGTTTTATGTTCACATTAATCATGCTACCAGAATTTTGACTTAGAAAACTGGATTGATATAAAAGTCTTTCATATCTAATTTGTCTTGGAGTATTATTTAAGTATTGATGATAAGCAATTATTGCATGGGAATATAATTTTTTTCGTCTTACTAAGCATACTAAATTTGAAATTGATGAATTAAACGTTACAGTTTTACCTTTCAAAGGATTTTCTATACTATTGACTTTTACAGAAATTGTATCAGCAATAAAAGTGGTATACGTATTTTGTGGTTGCATAGTAATTCTGATTCCAAAACCTGGTGGAAGTACATCATTCACATTGAAAAATGGATGATTAATTCTGAATGCAATTCGTTTGGAATTCTGATTAATATTTGCAGCCAATAGCATTTGTTTTCTTTCTATGCTACTATTTGTACATTTTGCTGTCAGAGCTGTATCTCCCCATAAGTAATCACATCCAATTACAGATGCGCTATTTTTTGAATCATGTTTAATTAGAGCTTGACTTTCGTTATAGTAACCATACAGACTTCCCTGAGTCTGAATTTCATCTAAAGTATAGGTCAAAGAGTTCATCATTTGATTTTGTTGACTGAAGTTTAATACATACTCAATAATTCTAGCCCCGTGATTAGCCACAGTAGAATCTACTGAAAGTGTATTAATCCAGCTACTATGAAAACTATCAACAAAATTTACTGGATGTGCTTCTAAAATTTGCGTAGCCTGCCCATCTACAAACATTTGTACGTTTAAATCGTATTCAAAGGAAATTTGGGATAAATCAATGCATGACATTGAGTCCCCATCTATATCAAAAATTATTTCCGACGTATTAGAGTTGTTCTGATCTATTATAATTGTTGAACAATTTTTTGGGGATAATGTTTGATAAATAAGGTCTTCAACCACATTGTTTATGGGTTGAACTTGGGTCACAAACTGAGATGGAATGTCTGTAGTGTGAATATTCGCAATAGACAACATCTTTTAAATTGTTAATTTTACTATATCTTCAGGAAAAAATTTAATTGAAAACATTTAATTTGTTAACATCTTCATGGAAAACCAAATTTCAAAATTAACATCATTTTCCAATAGATTTGTCCTATCGAATTCCAGTAGTTGCCCTGTATTGTAATATAATTTCAAAGTTCCACTGAATTGGGTTTGGGGAAATACATCCACACCAACAAAATCATTACTTGTTAAAAACATATGATCACTGTCATCTTTCCCATCCATTAGTTTTAATAGACCAACGATTCCAGAGATACTACTATTAGAATGAGGTATAATACGGGTAAATCCACTTTGAACAATATTAGGTAATGTAAGATAAATTAATTCTTTACGCCCAGACTTACTCCAAAAAGTTTTGCCAATATAAATACCTTCCCCATAAATTCCTTTCTCAAATCCTATATGCAGCAAAGGACTATTTTCGGCCAATTCTATACTATTATTTGGATTCACAGTTAATTGTAGAAATCTTTTATCGTTAGAGTAAAGAGCAAAAACACCAGAATTATTTAAAGTTTTATTTATCTCTGTTAGCAGTGATTCTACAGTTCTGTAGTTATCAAGTTTGATTTGTTTATTAATTTTATTAACAATTAAAATATTTTCTGAAGAAAGTAAGGTGTTATGATTACATCTCATGTAACCGTTATTAATGTCACACACATATTTTTTCTCTTTATTATAATTCCAACATACTTGAGGGTGTAATAGTAATAGTAATAATGTACTTCCCCTTTATTCGAAACAGATGAAAATCCAAACTTGAAATTATCTCCCACATAGCTCACCATTTTTATTTTATTTCACTTATATTGTAGATAAAATAAATTTAATTAATTTCAAAAATGAGCCATTCATTTGTTGTAAGTGACAGTGTCGGAAATAAGCATAGTGTTAAGGCTAAAAGTTATTTAGAAGCTGCACAAATTGATTTGAATGATATTTTAAAAGAAAGGGAACAGACAACTGTTTTAGTTCAAGGTAAAAAGCTTGAAAAAGAATTCAAAATAATTAAAAAAGATGGAAAAGTGAAAGTTTCTCAACTTGGTGAAGGTTGGAAACAAGAAATTAAACCGCAAAATGGAAATGGGTGGAACCAAGTAATTCAGTCGCAAACTGGTTCGTCAGTACTGAGAACTCCAAAAATAAAACAAACAAAAGTTAAAAATATCCAATACACAGGAAAAAATAGGGAAGTTAAAGGGAAGACACACAAAGAAGCAGTACATTATATGCTTGGTAAAGGATTTATTCCTGAAGATTTACGGTTGCCTGAAAATCCTTTGAAACCAATAAAAATAGGCAAAATTAATCATCAGTATTACCTAATTCCAGATAGTCAAAGAGGAGGATTTCTGCCATTTTTAGCTGCATTGATTCCAGCTGGAATTGCTGCTATAAAAGCGGCTGCGCTAGGAGGTGCTACAGCTTTAGGAGGTTACGCTGTTAATAAAATCGTTGAGAAATAAATAAGATTAATCAGCTATAGTATATAGTCATTCAAATGGAGTCTCCATTCAATAAACTGTGGCCAGAGATTTGCGAGTTCAACGAATTAATTGAAAATTTTAGGCTTTTCATCAGAGATTTAAAAGAGATAAAAGAAAAAGATAAGAACACACTTGATGCCAGACTAAAAAGATGCAGATTCTCAATTGAGAAGTTACATCTAAGCCCCATCACTCGATATGACTATTTGCACGAAACAGGTAGTATAATTGAGAATTTATTCACCGTTGTCAAAAAATCAAAAAGATTAAAAAATATTGATTTAATTTTAATTAGTATATTGAGAAATTATTGCAAAGTTCTGAACGAAAAAACTTATGTAATTTCTGTTGAACCAGTTCTGTATCCGAAATTACCATAATGTCTTGCTCACAGTATTTATCTAGTGAGTTAAAAACAGCAATTGAAGACTATGTTTTGGAGAATAAAAATGACAACTTAGGAATTAAAATATCAAAAAATAATGTTTTAAAAAACATACAGTGTTTGGAACCTATCAAAATGGAACAGTCTGATGA
>LRSR01014008.1:0-11979 GCA_001579985.1 Hypsibius dujardini
CCATATGGCTTGCATCGAAGTAAGGTACTGCGTGAACAAAACACATTTTGGACAATAGATTGAGGCTTACTACCGGAACTTGACCTATGGCGAATTTGTAAGTCAAACTAACTGTTGTCACATGATAATCAGTCAGAATATTAGTATGAGACAAAGTCTGTATTTCGGCTCACCTCTATTTGGTCGATAAATCGGCTCACTCGGTTAGCAGGGGAGCCATCAGCGTTCAATTATTTAAATTTGTATTGCTGTCTTGTGCTAATATCAAACAAGTGAAGGTGCTCTGAAATGATTTTTTGACGAACAAGTTGTACAAATGACTGGAATGGCCATTCATGAAAATAAAATTCTGTAAACAGATACAAAAACGAAATGTAAAAATAAGTTATGTGAGCTGATAAACGACTCGATTGATGGGCAGACAGGCAAACTTCCCGCCAGACAAACAAACTGACAGACAAGCAGACGAACAAACAGACAAACAAACATAAATAGGTAGAGAGATAGAGAAACAGACAGGTGGACAGACAGACAAAGAGAAAGACAAACGACGCAGCATCTGGCCGGTAGCATTCCCACATGCAATTACAATTATCTGGCTACGGTAAGGGAACGTTCAACAATTAGGTCAGCACTCGGTATTAGGCGGCCTTACTCCTACCTCCCCTCTGTCAGAGCTCGTCAGTTTCCCCCCCCCCCAGAATTTCAAACGCTGATGTCAGCGTCGTTAGAACCCCCTATGCGCCAAAATCTTAAATTTTTAATTTGATAACAAAATTTTAGCACCGATAACACTTAGTTATCCCCACATTTTCAAAATCAGAACGAAGAAAAGCGTCTAGATCGGTAATGATGGGAATGTCGGTCGACCCAGCCTCCTCGTGTTGTATTTCCACGGAACCATCGCCATCGGAACCTTTTGTCAGCACTAGTATGATGCTCAAATAAAGGGAAGAATAATGGCATACGGGTCTATGATACTGTTACTAAAATACACGTTTTTTCAAACTCTCAGAATCAATTTTGAGATTTAAAGTTGCTGACGTAATTCAAGGAAAGACCCCACCCCCTATACGTCAGAGCTCGTCATCGATTGCTGACACGTACCCCCTTAAATTCGCCGATATAATTGTTGAACGTTCCCTAGTCTCCGTCGAAACTTGAAGTGACGTTCCTTAGTCCTTTCGAAGCATAAACTTTGCTGTACCGACTACCGTTTTCGTCCAGGTTCCCAAGACTATTCGAAATTTCGAGGTATCCTTTCGCCTTGAGCTTCGCAATGAGAGCGAGGTACTGCAAACACAACACATTTGTCCATTGTCTTGCTTTTTTCCGCTTGTCAGCCTGAATAATTCGCTCGGATAATGTGGGATGTCGCTGTAGGAAGGCTACGGGCCAAAATTTGTTAAAAGTGATCTCGGGCAGATTCTTTTTCTTGCACAAACCGACGAGAAATTTCTTCAAATGATACCTGGATAACGGCCCATCGAGATCGGCACAATTGTGTAGTAGATTGCAAATCGCAAGCTCCTCTTTCGGCGTAAACATGGTCGGTCTTCCTCGTAGCCCGATTTCTCGATCATTCAAATGTCGTCGAAGAGTTGTCTGTGACACGCGAAAAGCGCAAGCAGCCTTCCGAACAGTTGTTCCCCCTTCCTCAACTGCATGTATGGCCGCATCTAATCTGCTACTCATTTCCGAATGACAAATTTGGAAAACGATAAAACCGCGAAATATTGATGAACACTAAACTAAGATGAAGCATGCACGAATGGCAGTAAAGTTGAAATTAAAACAAATCTCCTCGTGCAATGAGAATCTGCAAAACCGCTTCTGCACACCCACAATCAGCTGATCGATTCTTGTCCAAATAAGCCGATGTGAGATTTGTGCCAGTGGCGCCCCTGGAGCCTGAACAAATTTTTTTACAGCAAATTTTTTTTAACCACTCCAATTTTTAATCAACAGGACATTCATGACTATTTCTTGCCGCAATTAAACTAAATCATTATTCGTAATATTTTGAAAGTCAAAAAGAATGGATTATTCTTCTACTGTACACGTAGTTCGGTTTTGAAATGAAAGAGCCGATTTACCGACCAAGTGGAGGATGAGCCGAAATACAAACTTTGCTTCATACATTTTACGCTGTTAATAATTCCTACTGCTGATTAAAGGTCTTCATTGCTTACGGAACAGAAGGCATCCCATCGAAGGATAATATTTTTTGGAATAGCGACAATGAAGAAACAGACCAGGTTCGTGTGAACGCTTCATAATTTATACAGAACGATTAAATTTGCCAACAAATTTCCCTCTCATGGGCCGGATAACATACTGTACCTTTGTCTGGAACGGACACGTGACTTTAGGTGGCTCTCAAGGCGTTTCGGGCATTGTTAATTATCAAAGACGGATCGGAACTGTGGGCTGGCGCACCAAATTTGAGCAGAACAATTCTGGCAGAGTACTCCAAGCGGTACAACTGGACTATGAATATTAAAGACTTGGTAACAATTGGCAAAGAGCAGTTATAAATTTAAATTGAGACATATGTATTATAAATAGGGACGGAAAAAACTAAAATTAATAAAAAAAACAGCAGTTTTCTAAGCAACTAAAATTAAATTAGTTTCTAAGGATGTTCCGATTGACGTCGTCAAGTACCAAAACTTTCAGACTAGTGTTAATCGGAATTCGGCTATTAGTTTTGCGTTATTTTCTACTTCATTGTTTAGCAACTAAAAGTTTCCGTTTAATGTCTTAAGTAAACCAAAAGTGAGTAAAGCCAAAAAACTAGCTACTAAAGGTTTTAAGATAGTTTTAGTTTGATTTTCTGGTTTAGTTTAGTTTTGCCATGACAATCATGTTGATGATAACAGCAAGTAATTTAGCAAGTCTTAAGAAGATTCTGTTTTGTTAGGCTATTGTCAATACAATCCGCACCATTGAATGGGTAGAAGTGTTCGTTGAGGTAATTATGGGATTAATAGAGCGGCTTTTCCTCCGTTTTACGTGACATTAAAATGAGCTCAATTTCGATGCAGACATTCTTGAGGCTAGAGTCGAGACTACCGAACCTGACGGTCCAGCAGTTTGTGAAGGATGCGTTGAATCGAACCTATGACCTTCCGTCTCGCAAATTCTACCTCAATGAGATTGGAATCATGATTGTACCGGTGCCTATACTGCGTCTTAGTCCGTCGGGAGAATTTGAGGTGAGGCAAGAAAGAGAAACTGAATAGGCTCGAGTAGAAATATATTTTTAAGAAATGAAAGGTCGCGACCCGACGACTTGCATGGTTTGTCTGTTTTCCAGACTATCCTCACATTTAGCGTTCCAACGCATACGTTCCAATTTCCATTGGCATCCTTGGACTGGTTTGGCAACGATACGCTCCCAAGGGACTTTCCCGTCTGCGGCATAAATGGAGAAAAATGCCTGTCGCAGGAAATTAAAGGTAAATATTATTCGTAAACAGAGATGGTTGGGCAGAATTCGCAAATCATCTCTTTGGCAGAGTTACTTCGCATCCTGGTTCCGGTAATGTGTTTTGTGCTGACCATTGCTGTAGCAATCGTGATATTCGTTATACGGTATAGTATAATATATCCTTGGACAGTGTCAACGTATATGTCTGTGTCTGTGCCTGTGTTTGTGTCTGTGTCTGTGTCTGCGTGTTTGTCTGCGTCTGTTTCTGTGTCTGTGTCTGTGTTCGTGTCTAGATTGGAGCTTGTGTCGGTGTCTACGCCCCTGCTTTGACGTAAATGTATGTGGTACGTAGGCGGAGGACCTTGAACGAAGATCTAGCGTATCTTCTGCTACAAAAAGACCAGCTGAGTTTGAATGAGGATCCCAGTCACAGTCATGGAAGTGATGTGGATGCTTTCTTGAGCCAACATAATGGATTAATGGGTTTGACTGGAAAGTACGGAGAGCGCAATGTCTTCGCTAAAACGCTACAGCTAGAGCGCACCCGAAATAGACTACCTCAAGGAAAAGAATCCGCTCTGCTACAGGAAGCTTTATTGGTAAGCGGAAATTCCCCCCATAAATTCTGCAAGACATAGAGTATGGATTAGTTTAGTTGGATGTTGAAAGGATTGTTTAGATGTCGCGGACTCGGCACGCGAACCTTGTGAACTTTTACGGACTTATACTGGGCACCACCACCTGCCAAGTCATCTACGAACGTCCAGTCAACGGCAATATCCTTGCTCTTACTTCGCGCAGCTCCGTTTTTGCAGACGTTGAGCTGCGTCTCGCTCTGGTGGTCAACATTGTTGCGGTAATGGTTGGAATGGTTTTTGACAAATACGAAGTTCAAAATTTTAATCATTAAAAGGGACTAAATCAGAAATCCTTCGTGAATAAGTTACTTTGTTACTAAAGTTTTAGTTGATTAAAAAAGTAATCAATCTGTTAACACCCGGTGGGATATCAAGACAATTTGAGTTCCAGATGCTTTTCTTTCATAATTCTGTTTTACTAAGAAATTTTCTTTGGAGGAGTTTAAAAACTTCCTGTTTTTCGGGCTCACTCCTGTCCACTGTCAAGTAAGAAGGAAAATTACTGATAAAATTGTTTCTTGAACTTACCCGCGCCATATTTGGTTACAATTAATTAATCGATCGATACGTTTTAATAGTAGTCAGTTTTATTCCCATTTTGACAGAAATCGGACACCTTTGTTGACCTTTGGCCACGTGTCAGCCAACATATTTTTAGAGTTTTGACCAGCTTACAGCTTGCGGAGATATTTTTCACTCAAAAAAGTGAAAACTGGTTAACTTTGGCAATTTCTGCCGGACATTGGTCAAGTAGAAAATTACCAAACCAAATTCTCTAATTTTCAAGCAAAATACCAACATTTGAAATCAGTTGAGTTTAGCAAAAGCGCTCAAACAATCTCCACGTGAAAATGTGGAAGTCGCCATTTTGAGATTTGATGACATTGGGCATTAAGGACTGTATTTTAGTTTTTGCCATTCTTATAGACATTGTCGCTTTGTCACCTCATCAACCAAAGGGTTCACGGTTAAAATTCAATCCTTTTTGCTTGATAGGGTCTCCATTTCATTCACAAATCCCAATTGTCTTACCACGGCAATTTCTGCAGCGAAGTCTGTCTGGTAAACGACCGCTTTACCGTGCTCATCGCCCAAGCCGGCGTCCGGCAATTGGAGGATCTGTGTGCCGGCACTTCCGTCCACAGCAACAAGGATTTTCGTTCGGATTATCAGGCTGCGGATGTCCTGGGCTTTGGGAAGATTTTGGCCGGATTGCTTGCGTCTGATGCGAGTGCCGCAGTCCGTCCCGATCGGGTGGAGAAACTGAACAACGCCACAATCAGTTCCCCACATCACATGAGGGACCGTTGCCTGAATTTGGACCCTCAATGGCGCCCGACCTCCCACGACCTGAGCATGTGGACGAAGGATAGGAAACTGTTTGGGAGGAACATCGTCGACCTGCTCCTTGAGCGACTGCAAACGTTCGCCAATGAGCTTGAAGCGGATGTTAACGCGAAAACAGCCGATCTGCTGGAGGAGAGGCGAAAGCTGGATGAGCTACTGCTGGAGATGCTACCGAGGTATTGCACGATTGTGTCTACTATATTCTCCCACGGATCCAATTTGTTTTTAAATATTCATGAGAACGGGTACACGGATGTGTGGGCATGGGCTCGTTAGGGTTCTTACTGGTTTGAACTAGGGCATTGATCAAGGACGTTGAGAAATCAACAGAAAAGTTCAACAAATTTGAGGGCGAAAGTGCCATTCAGAAAAATAATTCCTGATTAGCGAATTCGCATTTTTATTCTAATCTATAACAATTCAGCTATTGCAAAAGCCGGTGCAGAGCGCAGAAACCAAAACACCCACTCCACATTTTTAGATCTTTGGAAATGATCACAAACGGAGGGTCGAATTTTAGATTGAGTTGTGAGAAAATACTTCTTATTGCCCCTTTGCCTACCCATTCATTATCATATATTTCCGATATATGAAGACCGTAAACAACACCCTGGTGTATACTGCAGCTTGATCATTACGAAGCTGCGGAACAACGAACCAATCGATGCGGAATTATTCGACAGTGCAACGGTTCTCTTCAGTGACATTCCCGTTTTCCCACGCATCGTCGAGCAATGTGGACCGCTAGACGTCTTGCAATTCCTCGCACAGATGCACTCCGCTTTCGATAAAGTCGTGCGAAGTTTTGACGTCTACAAGGTGGAGACCATCAACGATTCATACGTTGTAAGTGGGTCCATTCGCAGTGTCCATCAGTGACGGATTGAGGTCGGTCCGGAGGGGATGGCAAGCCTGTTGGAAGGGGTGTCCCGCCTTCCCCTCAGGGGGCGAAATTATTTTGGACGCTGGGCGAGGGGGGGGGAGGGCAAGCAACGGCTCAAGGTCAACCCACCCTTGGTGTCCATATTTCGTTCTTGTCGGTTTCGCTAAGGCATCCCACAAAATATGCTCTCCAATGTTTCGCTGTTCTAGGTGGTAAGTGGTTTACCGGTGCGGAACGGTGAAGGACACGCCGCAGAAATTTGTCGTCTCGCGCTCAAGTTACGGCTCTCCGGTAACGGGGTGCAAGTACCGGGTTGGGGAGGATGTAGCCCGGCGCTCCGCCTGGGCTTAAACTCGGGTTAGTTGTTTAGTTGCTTACAAGACTTTCACCACTTTTAACTAATCTGAACGATCTCGGATTTCTAACAAAACAGGACCAGTCGCAGCCGGAGTCGTTGGTTCGAGGATGCCTCGGTATTGTTTGTGAGTTTGATTCTGTGAAATGCTACCAGTACTGATATTGGTATTCGTATTTGGTGTTTGCACGATTCGGTTGCAACCGCGGCTGTAACAAATTAAAACCGCGATTGCAGTTCATTACTGTAGATGATTGATTGGTTGATTGAAACAGTTACTACGCGGTTGAAATGTATTAAAACCGTAGTGATGCAAACACTATTCGTATTGGTGTGCCTTTGCCTGCTAAATGCTTCTTACCTTTTGGGTTTGGGTCGGCCCTGACCATACGTCTCTCAGTAGTCCTGCAAGGATCCTAAACCAGTACCTCCCGGCACGCATCCTATGAAACACAAACTCTGTTTTTTCTCTCGACTTGACAGGTTTGGAGACACGATGAATACTGCTAGTCGCATGGAATCTCATGGTCAAGGTATAGAGTAGCACAATCGATATTCGCTCCAGAACATGCGATATTCTCAGAGTTCAACCCTTACATTCACTCACACTGACAATTCCGTTTACAGCGAATAAAATTCATGTCAGCCCTTCCTCCCGACACCTGGCGGAACTGCACGGACAATCGCAATCCCCAAAAGATTTTGAGTTTATTTCACGAGGACGCATTGCTATTAAAGTAACTCCGAGGATGAAGTTATATATCGCGCCATCAGTGCAAACATACCTCTTTTCTTCTAGGGCAAAGGGCTCATCGAAACCTTTTGGCTTCAGTCCACCACCGCACATGTTTAATCGTGCGCGGACAGGTCGCACCCAGACACATCATATCCAGATAATAAGTACCTATAACTTTCTTAAACGAGAGCGGAAGAACGGAGACTAGCATGGGCTACACACCGTTACACTTACAACAGAACCAGCAAGTACGCGACCCAACAGACCTTGAACAAAATTATAAAATCATTAACGCGCGGTGATGCACGGCGAAATATGATGACGGTGTATTGGTGAATCATTCATTTATGCTCATTTATGCTAAGATTTCGCCCATGGTCGAAATCCTCCGCTCAATTCGTACCCGGACAAATCGTATCCAGACAATTCGAACCTCTCGATTCGTACCCAGACACATCGTAATCATTGATAGTTCGTACGACTTGACAAATCGTACCAAGGCAATTCGAATCCGGATCCTATGCATACAGAACGGATCCGACGTGTTCTGTACAAATACATTTGGTGTATACTTATAACAATTGATATTCCGCCTGCCCGAAACGGTAGACGCGCGACGCCCGTGTATAGAACCCTCTCAACACTGAGAGCGTTGTCTCATTACAATCATCTCCAATACTTCAGCTGTTTCGGTACTCGCGGCAAAGCGAAACGAGACCAGGGACTTTGTTCGTGAAGCGCACGAGTTAAGTCGGATGATAAATCTCTCCGGCAACGATTCAGTTGACTGAATGACATTAATTGGAATGCCGACAATATTTGATATGTCGATATACGAGTTGTCGGGGTATGAACTGTCGGTATACGATCGAGTTGTCGGAATATGAACTGTCGGTGTACGAGTTGTCGGGATATGAACTGTCGGTATACGAGTTGTCGGGGTATGAACTGTCGGTATACGATCGAGTTGTCGGAGTATGAACTGTCGGGGTGCCTCTAAAGACGTTAAGTTGTTCTACTGACATGTGAGACGCGGGTTTTTAAACCGGTTCCAAGCGAGTTTTTGTCCACACAAAAGGTGCACGCTTTCTAAGAAGAGGAATTGAAAAGGATAAGTGAAAATCTGCAATTACAGTATTTGGAATTTTTCCAAAACATGGCTGAAACCTGTCTTTAAAAAGTTAAAGGTTTCTCATTTTAATAAACAATCGCAGCAAGCGGTATATCCGCAGGCATTCCGACGGAATTGACTTTCTTCAAGGTTGGCACGATGGACGATGCAGGACAGAATTCCTAGTCTGTGCTATATATGCGAGCAACCTTTGAACTATCACATAATGAGCGGTTTTCAAGTTTACGAAAAGATTTGCAAAACGCTTGCAAAAGCTTGAGAGAAGTTTTCAAGTTTTCAAGTTGTTAGAAAGAAGTACGGCGAAGGATAGCAGCCAAGCAGTCGTGGTGCCTGCAACGAAAACGCCGGTGGATGAAAACAATAACGGGAAAAGTGTGAACGTTCGCGATAGCTCCGCATCCGAACTGTTTCCGACGAACACCACAAACTCCCCCGGCTCCACCGTCATCCTCCAAGCCTCGTCTAGAAAGCCCATATCCCGCTCGGTTAAAGTGAAATCGACTCGTTTCCTCTCGCCGACTTTCACGGCGACCTTCCGGAAAGCTTTCAGCTGCCGAACAGACCGGGTGATCCTTGCCGCCACATCCCGTAAATACAGCTGCACGACTTCCTCACCGTCACGGTTGCCGGTGTTGGTAAGGTCCACCGACACCGTCACGCTGTCACCTGCCATCACGTACGTCGAATTCAGCCTGCAGAGTGAGGCAAAATTTATCCGTTTCTTACTGTTCCATGTCAAACCAATTAATAACTAATTTTGGCTGGAAAGTAATTTTTTCCTAATAATAGAAAAATGAGAATTTTAAAAATTTGTTTTCGGCTTCCGATTTTTATTGCATATCGTTTTTAGTTTGTCACTCCCTTTCGCCCCTATTTCCTCTTTCACCGAGTTGTAAATAAAGTCTCCCTTCCTTCTTTTTCACCATCTTCCCTTCTTTTCCGCTTTTTTGTTAAAAAATTGGACTGACAATTCAATTATTGTAATGAGCCTTTGAATGTCTTTTAAAATTTTGTTGATAGAATTTTTCCAATTCAGCAAATGAATGTTTTCCATTCATGGATTTGCTTCCGATCCTAATTATTCGGTACTAGAGTGCTATCTAATTATTTTGAATATTGTATTTAATTTTGCGCCAAGCAAAATATCAACATTCATTTCGTATTGGCTCTCGCGTAATCGGAAATCCCCAAACTTGAAGACGTGTTATGACGAACAAACTGAATGTGATTAATGTGTTTTTAGTTGCAATTTCAATTATGTTCGGATAGAGACCATTGTCTGAAACAAAAGCCTACTTCCTTCCATTCAAAATGAATAAGCTCTCGTAGGAAAATTTCAGCTTTGAAATGGGGAATAAAACTGACAAAGGGGGGAAAACTGCCGGACATTTGAGTGAACCATGGCGAAAAGGGAAAGATAAGTTATTCCTATTAAAAGAAAGATAAGCATATTTTTTTCTCTATTGTATTTCACAAATTTAATTGGGCGTGTTTTTGTTTCAATTAACAATTATACATTTGTATTTGAAGAGTCTCAGTCAAAGTTGAGTGTAATGGCATTCTTAAGGGCAATTCGGCGCTTTGAAATCACCCAAAAATCTGGCCGGGTCGCCAGCCGCGGTGGCCATGGATGATTGTTATCGTGTCTCGCTCTAATTTTTTATAACTCCTTTTTGGGTTGGCAAACTTTGCACCACTTTTTTTCAGTTTTTCAAAAAAAAATTCTTTGACATCATCGGACGCAGTAGTCCTTCTCGGGCACTCTTTTGATAACTTTGAATGGCGAATATCTTCTGATTAACTTCGTTTTACACTTTTCTGATAAGGTATTTAAAATTGCAACTTTCAAAATTCAACGTTTTCAGCGGATAAATCTAGTCACAGAGAAAAGTTTGAGAAGCTCAGCGACCCAAGTTCATCCCATCCCAAAATAAGTTTTTTTTATGGTTCTTCCTCTTTTTCTCTGTAATGCATTTTGCTGGCTCAAAACGCTGAATTTTGAAGTTTGCAATTTTAAATGCCTATCGGAAAAGTGCAAAAGGAGGTCAATCAGAAGATATTCGCCATTCAAAGTTATCAAAAGAGTGCCCGAGAGGAACGGCTACGTCCGATGATGTCATAATTTTTTTTTTTGAAAGTTGAAAAGGACAAAAAGTTTGCTAACTCAACAATGAGTCATAACACAAAAAAAATAATCCATGATCACTGCGGCTGGCGACCCGGTGAGATTTAAGGACGATTTCATAGCGCCGGGTTGCCCTTAATAAATTGTGACTTCCAGCTGAGATTTTTATAACTTGAACGTTCGTATCATATTAGATTAAACTAAATGATGAACAAAAATATCATTAAGCTAAGTTCATTTTCTAAATTCACATTATTTGGAGAAATGGGTGACTACAGTGTAAGTAGGTGCATGGGGGCGGGGGCGGGGCGGGGCTTCTATAATGGTACCCTTCTTAATCTAATCCTCGAATAAACCATTGAGAGACGAGTGGGAAATTTTCTTAGGCACGCGCGGTCAGCACCAAAAAAATGTCTAGTTTTCAAGTTTGTTCCTTACCTTAAATTCGTGATACTGAATGAGGTGTAGCTCAATCCAAACCCGAACGGATACAGCGGCAAAATGGAGGAATCCTTGTACTTCTCGGTGAAAATGTTCCCGGCAACATAAGGTCGCCAGATATTCTTCTGGTCATAATACAGCGGCACTTGACCGACGCTCCGTGGGAAAGTCATCGGGAGCTTCCCGCTCGGGTTGACGTCCCCAAATAGCACGTCCGCAACGGCCGGTCCGCCCATTGTACCCGAATGCCACGTGATCAGGATGGCCGGGGCGTGGTCCGCGAGCCATTCGATAGTTAACGGACGGCCGTTTTTGAGCACTACCACGAAAGGCGTTCCGCTCTCCGCGATGCCTTGTAACAGTTTCAGCTGGTCCCCGGAAAGGTTGAGATTCGTCAGGGAGGCGCCTTCTCCGGACACGCCTACCGTTTCTCCGACAACTGCCACGACAAAGTTGGATGCTCCGGCTGCGTTCAGGGCTTGTTGGAACTCGTCCGGATTCTTGGAGGAATTACAAACTGCGTCACAAGCTTTGAAGAATTTTACGGTGACTGAAGTGTTCCGAAGTCTTTCGCGGATTCCTTTAAAAGGGGGAATGTTAATATGATTTTGTTCCTTTTTTGTTCATTTATGGAAACGGAACGGATGGTAAAATGCATGTTCGCACGGAACCGTTTAGGCACGGGGAACGGAACAGTTCGAATTTGCTGGAACAAACAGGAAAATATTTCATGAAACGCAGGAGGTTTATAAAAAACAATTCGAACGAACGGATGACGGAACGGCACATTCCTGTTCCCATGAAACTGGTCACGTCACCGTTTGAACTGGTTCGATTACATGGAAACAGATCTGACTTCACACTGATTAAAACATGAGTTAGCGAATCC
>LRSR01014010.1:0-30109 GCA_001579985.1 Hypsibius dujardini
TGTGTCTGTGTCTCTTATCCCATTAATACAGATCCCATTAGTACTAGTCCCTTTTTTAGCTTCGTGTGGCCTTGCCGGATCCGGTGACTGGTTTTACAACCCCCTGACCGACAGCTGTTTTTTCTTGTCCCACAATCCGATGACATGGGACGGTGCCGAGCAAACCTGCAATTTTCTGGAGTCACATCTAGCCACCGTTACCAAAGATGACCACCCATTCCTCACCAAACTCATCTCACGATACAGTATGCCCTATACAGAGTATTGGATTGGACTTCGGCTGACTGATCCAAATCTGTTAACTCACCATTGGATTGACGGAACTTTTGAAAATGTATTTCGACCTTGGGATCATAACGAGCCGAACCCTCAGGGAGTTCAAGCCTGTGTTAAGATGAGTAACTTACACGGATTCTGGCTGGACGACTACTGCCAACGACCAGGGGGATACCGCTTCATATGTCAAAAATCCAAAGCCCCAATGGTGCCTGCAACAACCGCGGCACCTGAAATAGTTGAAACTTGGGGATGCCCTTCAACTTGTCGGAACTGTGTTCGATTTCGCGACTCGTGCTACTTCGTTTCTCCACGTGAGATACGTGTCACGTGGGATGAAGCACGAAATGCCTGCCGTGCAATCAATCCCAATCCAACCGACCGAGGTGGATATTCGGATCTTGTTTCAATTCATGACAAACTCGAGAATGACTTCCTCTTCGCTCAAATGGGACCCCACGATCGGCAGGATCGATGGCTCGGTCTGCACGAGGATCGCGATCGGCAGACCATGTTTTGGAGCGATCAAACCCGCTTCGATTTCAACTTCTGGGAACCACGTGAACCTCAGCTTCATAGTGTGGTACGCACATTTTTGTTATTATGGGACAAAATTCAACACCGTTCAAACACATCGATATTTTTCGTAAACGAAGAGCTTTGTTTGAGAAAAAAAAACCCCAAAAATTCGTGTTTTTTTCAGCCCGAGTGTGTCATCATTTCAGCTGGAGTTTTGTTGGGCGTTGGTGAGGGTCGTTGGTACGACAGTAATTGCCAAGATAAGCAAGGATACATCTGCAAAATGAAGAAGGGTCTGTCTGCACTAGCACGGGTTTTTTGTCTCGTTTCGTTTTACGTTTCTATGCGATTACGTTTACCTGAGATCTTTATACGTTTCTGCATTCAATAGATGCTTCGGTGACGGCGCCGGTTGTGGAGCCAGACAGACGATGTGACCCAAATTTTGAGTACATCAGCGGTGTATGCTTTGCCGTTTTTGCGACTCCTACTCTGACAGCCCCTATCAATGCCTGCCAATCCATTCAACCTGGATCCCGACTAGCCGCCGTAACTAACGTTCACGAAAATGTCTTCGTCCGCCTTTTGTTAGCCCAGCTGAAGCATAACATTCCCACGGCTGACGTCAGAGCTCTGTTGGGTGGCAGAAGAGCAGATAACGGCCGACTATCCTGGAATAGTGAATGCTACCCGAGCTACAACAACATTCGCAGATTCTACAGTGATCCGGGAAAGAACGATTCTTGCGTATACATGCAGTACAACGGGGAATGGGCTACCCAATCCTGTACCGATAGGACCCATCAGTTCATCGTTTGTGAAAAGCGACAAGGTATTACGGACCTTCCTCTAACTTAAGAATAATTTCTAATTTTAGTGAGCAAAGCTGTTTTTGTTCTAGTCGAATGTTCTAAGCTCATAACATTGAATGACGGCACATGTCCGGACGGATTCAATGATCCCTGCCATGACTACTGCTACCGAATTAGCCATTCGTCGTCCGGGTCGTCGGGGGCAGTGCCGGTTCTCATTGGCTTTGAGTATGCAAAGAGCACATGCACCAGCTTTGGCGGCAGTCTCGTGTCCATTCGAAATGAGCACGATCAGAAGTGTATTGGGAAATACATTGAGAGCGCTACGAGCAACCTCTGGTTGGGACTGTTTGAAGCATCCGGAAACGTGAATGGAAATTTAACCTGGACATGGCTGGATGGCTCCGTTGCGAATTACGAAAATTGGAATCCAGGTGGGATGCTGTTGTAACTTTCTCACTCTCAAGCAGGGGCTCGTTTAGGGTCCTTACAAATTGGAACCAGGACCACTCATGGTGGGGTCAGGGGATGGGCAAGGGGGCAAAATGAATTTTTTTAACTTGTGTGGGTGTGGGGGTCTCATTTCCATGAGCCCCGGAATTTCAAAATATTTTCAAAAGCTTAATGAAACTTTACCTTTAACTTAATTTAACTTAAACTAAAACTTTATGAAAACTTAACTTAAACTTTTAACTGGACTATTTTTGAATGTTTTAACGTCCCATATAAAGTTATTAATAGGTTGTGAATACTGAATCCCAACCAATCATAAATGTGTATAAAGAACTGAAGCTTTGAGATGGTTTTGAAATCTCAGGGTCTTTTGGATATTAGACACCCACTCTCACCCCCAAAAACTTTCAAAATTATCAAAAACAAGAAGCCAAATTTTGGTTTCAATTTAAAAAAAATGCGTTTCCCACTTTGTCCACCCTGGTCCTACCATTAGGGTTTTGGTTTCTTATTATAAGGAACCTAAACGGCCCTCTGCCATCAAGCATCATATAGAACTCTAAATCCGACCTTATTTCGTTTCAGGGGAGCCCAATAATATGCAAGTCGCTGGGCTGTATCGAGAGGCCTGCACGGAAATACTGCCCAACGGTTTCTGGAACAACGTCCCGTGTTACGGAAACCGAGGATATATTTGCGAAAAACCAAAGATACCCTTGTCCAATGGTATTAAAAAAAAGAACAAGTATTCAATGGTATACCTTTGTTATGGTTACGGATGGTGCTGGTGTTTGTATGTTCAGGGACATGCGGACCAAGCGATGCTGGAAACTGGGCGTACGACAGCTCGACCGATAACTGCTTCTTCATCTCAAACAACGTGGCCAACTGGACTGAGGCCGCAAACTTTTGTAACACAATGGACTCCCATTTGGCAACAATTGAGCAGGCAGATCAGGCATTTGTTATGAACACCTTGTTGTTTTACACCCCGTTCAGCACTCTTTCATGGATTGGTCTGAGATTGGTCAATCCGACCAATTTAACCCACAGCTGGATCGACGGAAATCTGGCCAGTATTCATCGTGCTTGGGACGTCAATGAACCTAATCCCATGGGGGTGCAAGCTTGTGTAGTGATGGTCACCGGGTCAGGCAAATGGAGGGATGACTACTGCCAACGATCACCGGGATATCAGTTTATCTGTCGAAAGGCAAAGGCATCGATCATACCGCCAGCGACTGTACCACCTTATTTAGCCGAAACTTGGGGTTGCCCGGTGGAATGTAAAAACTGCACGCGATTCCGTAAGGGTTCACACATTTTGAGATCAAAATATTCAGTAAAAATATAAGGACAAACATTATAAAATGTCTAAGCGGAAATGTGTGCCTTGATCTATCATAAATTTTGAAAACTGCTATTAATGATATTGATGCAGATAAAGTGAAATAGAATTCCAAGTTGAGTTTAAGTATTTTAAATAAAACAGGTGTCCATCTGCTGATTTTCAGGTGATTCGTGTTACTACATTTCCCCGTCACCGAAGGCTGATGCCATGACTTGGGACGAGGCTCGCAACGCTTGCCGTGCAATTTATCAGCACCCCACGGACATGTCAAAGAGCTCTGAATTGGTCTCCATCCACGATCAACTTGAGCAAGACTTCATTTTCTCGCAGATGGGCGTTGATACGTACAGTCGCTGGATCGGTCTGCATGAGGACTGGGATAGAAAGACATTGTTCTGGACCGATCAAACACCCGTCGATTTCTTGCATTGGGCTATAAACGAACCAATATCAACCTTAGGCAATGTAAATTCCATAAACACATTATCTCAAACCAATCAACGATTACAATGTTTGTAACAATATTTTCATGCTTTAGTCTGAATGCGTTCATATCTTCGGAGAGAAAATGTACGGAGACGGTCGATGGAACGATCTCAATTGTGACGCACGAGCCGGATATGTCTGCAAAATGAAAAAAGGTTTGCTTTGCAAAATATCGTTGCCCATTTTCAATTTGAACGTTTCTGTCTTTTAATAGATTCCGAATATCCAGCACCAGTTCAACACCCTGACACCAGATGTGACCCACACTTTCAATTCCTAAATGGAGCATGTTTCGCCGTCTTCCAGATGCCCGAACAGACCGATCCCGATGAAGCTTGTGACAGCATGCAAAGGGGCTCCAGGCTTGCAACCATTACATCCATTTATGAAAATGTCTTTATTCGTCTCCTATTGGCAAAAATAAAAGACGACGTTCCAGTGTCTCAAGTTCGCGCACTTTTGGGCGGACAACTCTCACATAACGGTCGTTTGTCATGGAAAAGTGGCTGCTATCCCAGCTTCAACAACATTGCCAACTTCTTTTCCGATCAAGACCAGACCGACCGTTGTGTCTCAATGCAGTATGATGGCAAATGGGTTGTTCATCCCTGCTGGGACACGAGCAGTCAATATGTTGTTTGTGAGAAACGAAAAGGTAAGCGACATTGATTTGCATTTGGCAGGATTCAGCAGTCTGACATTTATTGCTGTTTTAGAGGAATGTTCGAAATTGATCACAACGAACGATGGTACATGTCCATCGGGCTTTGAGGACGAATGCCACGACTACTGCTACCACATCACACATTCTTCCTCGTCCGGTCAAGGCAAAGGCGAAGAGGCCATGTTTGAAGTTGCCAAAACGAAATGCTCTGAAATGGGTGGTAGCCTCGTCTCCATCAGGAGTGAAGAGGATCAGAAGTGCATCGCAAAGTACGTGGAAAGTATGGAGGGTACTCTTTGGTTGGGATTGTACGAGACAACGGGCAATACCAATGGGACCGTCAATTGGAAATGGTTGGATGATGACTTTGTTGACGAAGGAAACTATCGGAACTGGGGGAAAGGTGAGAAAGAGTTAGATGACTTTATTGGGGAAGGGAGTTAGTCAAATCTTTAGCTTGCCTTTTTTTCAGGTGAACCGAGCCATCTTTATTTAACCGGTCCGACCCGTGAAGCTTGCACCGAAATGACATTCGATGGTTTCTGGAACAATGTTCCATGTTCGTTGACCAAACGCGGCTACATATGCGAGAAGCGAAAGATACCTCGATTATTTGAAGCAACTACCATAATGACCCCAACAGTAGCGAGTGTCCCAGTAATTCCAACAGTTGCTGCTACCATTGCGGCTGTCTCTCAAGTTCCAATTTCTACTCCATCGACGGGGTCACAGACATCGCTGGCTGCTTCAACAGATCTTCCATTAGTTAGTCACAGTCCACAAAAAAGCACTTCAAGCCCGACAGATCAACCGATGACGTTCGTCTCCGATACCACTCCCAAGAATGGCAGTTATCACCAAGAAATCGTCCCTCATACTCCTTACTTGGACAGAGTCAGTCCTGGTACCCTCATTGGTCTAGCAGTGACGGTTTTACTGTTGATTCCCTCTCTGACTGTCGGTGCGTTCATCATCTGGAAAAGAAAGACCATCCCTTTGTCTTCCTGGAGTGGAAGGTCTGCTTCGTATCAGAACGAGATAGCGGACGACCAAGTTCCCGTCGTTGAGGCTCATGACGAGACATACACATGATCAATTCTGTTATGGGTTTGAGGCCTCAAAATGCGACGAACCTCTTTTAAATATTTTATAACACTCGAACTGCTCCTTATGCGACCGTGAACGCGAGCAACGCCCGTTTTGATTCTATATTAAGAGCCTTTCTAATTATCTTCAACGTTTCTTTCTCTGAAAATATTCAAAGGTTTATGCCGGTATCTTGTGCGTTGTGGCGCTCAAGTATAATATATCCATCCATGATTTGGTTTTTTTAGTTCAATACATTAAACGATCTATTTACAGTAGGTTGAAATGTGTGCCATATTAGGCAGGAAAAATTGATGTCTAGGATAAGACCGGACCATTCTTATTCATTTCAACTTGATTTCTACAGGATACACATTAACCGAGATCCGTGTGATGGGACTCTCTCCGAAGGTACGAAAGAATCTGGGTACGCGCAGCACATGGAAATTGATTCAGATGTCTACGAGGGAATAAAGTTTTGTCTTTTTAGCTTTTTATTTTGCTTTTTTTGTTGTTGAAACTATCAAAAATTATCCGTTGTATCGCACTTTGTTCTTGTTAAAAAGCTGTTATGCGAACGTAGAATTGGCAATGACAATAATCTGAAAGCTTCTTAAGCCTCTTAAAACGTGTGACACAGTTACACTCCATGCTGTCTCTTGGGGACTCGCCACTAAGGGTATTCAAAGTTCGATTATTTGCAGCGATTATCTCGCCAATTCAAACTCGCTAATCTCCCTGGTTTTGCACGCCAATGCAACGGTGATACGAGGACACGCCCCCTGGCTTACCTGAGGCTGTGTCTCCTTCGCTAATCTCAACTCACATAGTCCACTCACTTGACAGATGTACACAATTAGCGAGCAGATAACCGAGAAAAGCAGCTCCTTGGCTGCTTTTTTCGCTTATCTTCAAAACCAGGGAGATTAGCGAGTTTGAATTAGCGAGATAATCGCTGCAAATAATCGAACTTTGAATACCCTTACTATGTGAATAAAAGCAAAAGCTAGATAAAATACACGTTCTCTAATTGGAAGCCTGGCGGACTTGCCTCCTGATGACAATCTCCTGGACCAAACAAAAATAGTTACTGGAAAATGTGAGCCCCCACAGCAACTGAAGTGCTTCGTTGGGTTCGAAAACTGCATAATTGCATTAAACATTGAGACACTCTGCTCATTGTGAATTGTCCCCTTCTAAGAAGCGAGAAAAGTGTTAAAAACGCGACAAAAAGCGCGCTAATGAGCTCAAGGCTTGAACTCTATAAATTCAATGTCGAAACTGTCATTTAAGGTCAATCGTAAAAAATACGCAGCTTGAAAAGGGCTCAGAACTGTCGACTTCACCATAACACTTGTAGGTTTAGATTCCAATCAGACCGCGCACCTGCGGCCCCAAATAATGCAAAAAGCCAACTATTTCCCATCGTCGCTGCAAAGCTTTTCATCGTCCACCCATATTCTAAAACGGTGCTCAACCGCCGGGTTATGCAATAATAATGTTTATCAATTCATTCTGCAGAAAATTATCGACAAAATGAGCCTGAATGGGACCGTCAACCAGACAACGAACGTAACCTTCAAAAACAGACACAGGGATCAAGCGGTCAATAAGAAGGGTACCAATAGAACTGACAAAAGTCATCACAGTTTCTGTTCTGAAGGATTCTGTTAGTATTTTATTTACAAAAACAGTTAACCGTCCAGCCCATGAGCCCAACAACCAACCATCAATTTCATATATTTTGCTCTTCTAATTCTGTTCAGGGCAAGCATGCGTTATTTTTCCTGACCTGCCTAATTTTGTTACTAATTGCTAATGGCTGACTGTTTTTTTTATGTCGGTGTGATTGTTGATAGCTCATCAGAATAGCTTTATTTTAATGAAGCGTTATTTATCAAAACATAAAACATGTATTGACCAGTGACCAAGAAGAATACGAAATGTTACAGCTATAAATATAGCAACAAGTTATGCAGTCAAGAAGAATTACATATTTCACTGACAAAATAGCATTTATTAATTCGATAGTGACCGATTAGAGTGTTTGTGTGTCTGTGTAAGTATAGTTTCCAGACATGTCGTGCTGCGTATATTGTCCCAATCCCAACTCCATTAAACTCACTTGCCAGGTTCACCCACGGTAAAGTGGAAAATGCTAAGCAAGCCGCTGGGTTAATTATCGAAGCTGCCTACCTCCTTAGTACTGCACATCTGGAAAACGATATTTTCTAATCACTGCGAATCCCGAAAAGAAGTTGTGTGCATTCCACGAAATCTATCCCTACATCTGTATTCGTAAATAATAATGTAATTTCCAAGTAAAACAGTTTATTTCTTCTAATATCAGATACTGCACCATGCAAACGCGTAACGGACTTTTCGGGCGAGGGGCAACCCTTGCCCCGCAAAATTTGTTTAAAATGATTTCTAAATTGCCCATTGCAACCAAAAACCCGATTAAAAGTGTAAATCTGTGGAGGATGACAATTTCCCTAAAAAATTAAATCAGACATTGCCCCGCCCCATAACCAAAATTTTAATTACTGTACGCTCCCGATCTCAAGGGTCGATTATGCCCCACCCCCGCTGATTCACATCAAGCTTGACCGGATCGTTCAACTTCGTTCACTTGTCCGTGATTGGTCCGTTGGTTTTCGCCTGACAGGCTTGCTTGCTTGCTTGCTTGAATGGATGATTCGGTTTGAAATTTTGAAGTCAATAAAGTTTAAGTAAATCTGAATGAACAACCAAGCGAGCGACGGAACGTGTTTTCGGGCCGGACCTAAAATCGGCCCTTGAGATCGGGAGCGTACAGTAATGGGGAACTGCGCCGTTGCACCCACTTTGTTACTCATGTGAACGCGTTGCATGGATAGGCAAGATTATTAGTAATAAATATATGATAGCGACGTACTGGCTGTGAAGCCTGTCGAATGTGACGAACGAAAATGGGTATATGCACGAATTGTATCCTACTTGTTTATAATGCTGTTAGAGAGAATGACAACCATTGTTTGGTGATTTTTAAACCATCGTCGCACACATTGGTCGATGATCAATGTACAGTGCAGAATTGTATAGTGACTGTCAGCGTATACGGCAAACTTCTTCTCACGTGTTTTTCGTGAGGCAGAAGTTAACCATACTATTATACCCCTCGGGGGAAGACAACTTTCAGTGTAAGCCTGCGCCTCGACAATCGACAACTCGAGCAAAACGCTGCTACGATTCTCAAACTCAACTCAAATTTTATTATTTTCCAAAACTGAATGATTAACTTTCGTTAATCAGGTGGCAAAATGTGATAAAATGTGATGGATAAATCCCGAATCGGAACGATGTCATTTTTACAAATATTTTCAGCAATTGTCAGCGTCAAATAGTTTAATATAGAATATTCACTGAAACTATGTTTTATGTGTAAATAAATTAATTAACTTAAGTCAATTTTTTTTCATTGAAATTAATTTTTTAAATACGTTCAAGAAATAAAATTACTGCCATAAAAGAAATAACTTTCTTTTTATGTGAACTAAGTAACTTTGCTATCAATACCCGACTACATTATTTGACATCCAATGTCAAACTTTTATATTATGATTGTATTTTAAATAAATAACTTTAATTTTAAAATACTGTGAATGTTTTATTTAATTTCAATCACGCCATTTAAAAAGCAACATTAACTGAAATCAGTTTATCAATATTCTACAAAGAAGGTACGAGGTAAAGGCCGTTAACCAGGCCGCTTTCAGAAATCGTAACTTAACCAGGCCGGCAGGCCAACAGGTGGCGCATAAGTCGTTTTTGCGAAGTCAACCCAGGGAGATGGAGCCGAAGTGGCGCCTCTACCGGAAATCAACGTTGAAAAAACCGGCCTGGTTAAGTTACGATTTCTAAAAGCGGCCTGGTTAAGGGCCTTTACCTCGTAGTAATTATCTATTCCGTTCAGATATTAATCTGTAGATTATACCTTGCAAACTTGAACGTAGCACGACACTTCCGCTCACGAAATATCCCCGAGCCTTTTCAACGTCGTGGTAGAGTTCTGCCGTGGGACAATGCTTTTTTTTGTAAACGCGACAATCAAGCAACACGTTCGGTAACATTTTCTACCTCTGCATGCAGAATGTTAAAAAGTCTACATTAAGCAATTGCCGGAAGCTGTGTACCTATCAAGATTGATGAGGCAAAAGGTGGACCCTTCCGTCCTACGAGCCGACACGCGGCATAAAATTTGAGCAATCACCTGCGGGTTTTCCAACAACTTTATTCGCGAGCTTTTTGAGAGCAGCTTCTTTCCAGCTTTGATGTAAAAAAATTCTTTCATTTTCCTTCGCGCCCAACCAAAACACACCGAACCGAAAATGTTGTGCAAAAAGCCGCCCGCTTGGTTTTTGAAATCCTTTGATGCGCTTCTGTCAATCTACATCCTCTGTCCACTGGTCGTGATTTACTGGCGAGGCACCTTTATGCTGATTGAGATTTATCAGCTGCCAAAGAAAGAGGATCGTCTCATCAGTCTCGGCGTTTCCCTTATCATCGGTGTGGTCGGCAATATGCTGGCTATTTACATACAGGATTGGATGAAGCAGACCGCGCACAACATGGTCTCTCCCATTGGGGAGCTTTTTTTTAAGCGACTTTTCGCCTACCTTTTTGGATGGGTAGTGGTCAGCTTCTGGCGTGGTAAGTGCGACATCTTCATTCGGCATGTTTAGCGTTTTGAGAAACGTTTTTACGGGCATCTCACATCACGGAAGGCGCATTTAAATCTTGTTTTGACAAAGACACTATACACTAATCAGTTCCATAACTAATTAAGTAATTTCTATATATTTTCTTACGTATTATTTTGTAAACCAAAAGCCGTTGACTTTCACTCGCTCAAGCAATATTTTCCCAATTGTGATGATTCTACTTTAAATGAGTACCATATCGGCTCTGACACAGAACACATTGATTTGGCATCTGGTCCACAAGAACTTCCAAACTCATTGCGGTAATGACCTGGCGCAATCAATTATTTTTATTCAACAAAATCCAATTAATTTAATGTTTACTACGTATGTTTTTCCATTATTTTTCCAAATCAAAAAACCTTTGGCTTTTATTTATATAGACCAAAATGTCCCAAATGTGCTAGTTAAAAATTAAATAAAATTAAAATAAAATAAATTATTCTGTTTCATATCTGCTCGTACATAAAACACATGGATCTATTCCCCAAAAACGTCCATATCCATCGCGACAATTGACTGAGTTTGAGTATTGCAGAATTTATCACATCATGTTGGGATAAAAAAATTTGATTTGATTCATGGCGAAATAAGAACTGATCTGTCTTCTTTCATAAAAAGTTAAATACCTACTCTTCCTAATAACGTTTTATCTGAACAATGAAGTTCTGTTATAAATGTTTACTCAATTACTGTACATTTACGAGGGTCGTTGAAGGTAAAGCACAATATGAGGTGGAGATGCGGGGAGCTGGATTTTATGATACCTTTTAAACACTAGATGATCTAGAACCACGGCGCTTGCAACGGTCCAACACATGACGGTTTCCTCAAGCCAGCTCATTTCAAAGTGCTTGAACTGCTGGAACCCCACAGGGAACTAAGCCCTTTGAAAGAATAGTTGAGCGAAAAATCAATCGGCCAACAAAGCAAAACACGAAAAGCAACATTCCTTATCCAGCGTATATGAATGGATGGCCGAACGATTAAACCCCCCTGAGACTTACCACTCAAAAATGACTTCGATTAAAGCAATACCGAAACCATATTTAACTACGCTAAATTATACTTGATAAAAAAATAACCCCTTTAACAATTAATGTCTGGATCAGACATTACGTTTTTTTTCCTGAATAAATATCGTTTTATCTAGCTAATGAAGAATGTGAATTATCTCAAAGAAATTTGATGTTAAAACTAAAATAGTATCAAAGTATAAAAGACTTCGACAGATTAAAAAACAAGTTAGAAATTAATGCTAATTTCGTTGATACTTTTGTTAGTATTTACAGTCCTCATATTACATAGCTGTTGCAGTGACGTGAAATTAATCTGCCTCATGTTTGCTGCAGCTGTATGGGACTTCATAGACGATCAAACGGGAATGGAAATCAGGAGTGGCGCCGTCTGCTTCGGAATATCCGCCGTATCGCTCATTCTTCTGCGGACCTTCCGCAATTGCCCGGCCCCGCCTCTGGTTGCAGCCTCCGACTTGAGTGACGATTTTTTCACAATAAAAACTCGTTTCCGTACTCCCGTTAAGTATTTCATTTCACCTTCACATTATGCTCGCAATAATTTCCCGTTAACACCATATATTACTAACATCCTTAGAAATCGAAAAAGCTGTTATTCTTCTTGGACGCATTATTCTCGGTCACGGTGCCGGGGACTATGATCGTCTGCATCGTCCGCGGAATGTGGTACATTATGAGCTACTTCCTGGACTTGAATGTTTCGAATGGCTGGCGCGCCATCGACTCGGCGGCCTGTTCCATGGGCATTGCCACCGGAATGGTTTTCATTGTATTTATGCTGCAACGTTCGGCCGCGTGGGTCTCTCGTCGGCTGGACAATCACTTGCTGCTCAAAATTATCTTCGAAGATTTCTTCTACCTGTTGGGTCTGATTGCCGGCACCAATACTTGGCGTGGTATCTGGGGCTTCCTCGACTATTACGCCTTTCCGAAGGATGACGTCATGAGTGCCTGGACTTGCCATATAATTGGTCAAGGAGGGCTGATGCTCTTCATGCACGCTAGCAGTGCTTTGGTCAAAAGCTTCGAAGTGGACGGCGAATATGTGAATGGCGAAGGATGCTGGCTCCCAGCAAGTAGTTTGACAATGTTTCAAGGCCATATGGGAGTATGTACCGTACATTATTGTCTGACGAAATAGCTAACTATCTGTCTATCTATCTTTCTGTCTAACTATCTGTCTGTCTGTCTGTCTATCTGTCTGTCTGTCTGCCTGTCTGCTTGTCTCTGTCTGTCTGTCTGCCTCTCTGTCTGCCTCTCTGTCTATCTCTCTGTCTGTCTGTCTCTCTGTGCTTTCCTTTTGCCAGTAGTTGTCTTCGGTGCCTGTAGCGGTTGCCCATTTTGCCTCAAAATTGTTACCTACTTTCTAGCAAACACATCGGAAACAATTCATCGTCAGGAATGGTGAAGAAATTATAATGACTACAGTGACTACTTTGAAAGATCCCATTGGTGCCGCTGGGCAGACAACGGAAGAACTGTCGCCTGAAAACGCGCTGCGCCTTAGGAAAATGGATGAACTCAATCATCCAAATGGCGGTGACGTGGGCCTTGTTCCAGGATGGAAATCGAGGTTACAGTCAAAACCGCGTCAGTTCTCGATATAATCAAAGTTAGCTATCCTTTGAGCGTCTTGTCATGAGATGGGATGTCGTTAATTTAGCTTGATTATCGATAGTATTTCTTAAATCCACTGTTCGAATTTCTTTGATTCGCGCATGTTAAATGAGTAAAAATGTCGTACAGTCCTGTGGTGTAAATACAGCCTCTAGATACTCCGGTCATGGTAATTCTACATCGCATGACCCAAAGAAGGCCTGATTGTCTTTGTATGCCCTTCTTTCATATTAAAAGGAAACATCATTTAGATGAACGATATAAATTTTTATATCAAAATGCGGAAGACAAAATATATTGGGTGATGGCAATACTCAGACAGAAAGCCAACCTTAATGAAGCTCGACAGATGAAGTTATTTGTAATTACATAACTGGCGAAAAAATAATTGGCAGTTGTTCTTGATTTCATTTATTCCTGACTCCTGTCAGTCACATACAGCGGAGTCTAGCCTATTCATTGCACGATTAGAATAGGTACGTACCAGCATAAATGCTTGGAATGGTACCACGTTTATCCGACAGCTATAACTGCTCAAGCTAATCCATTGAGACAATTGATAAAACATCCCCAGTCTGTCTTGCCGCAACTACAGTATGAGGTAAGGGGACTGGAATGGGCCACTTGACTTTCCCGTGCCCTGGAATGGGCTACCGGGCGGCAGGGGGCGCTCTGTCGCAAATTAATCAAAAACAGATGAGTCACTGCGTAGTCAACGACCTCTACAGTGGACTTCTTCCTATCGTCTAATGGAGCTTTTTATTTCTTTTTTTTAAACATGTCCCCACAATTTTTTTTCATATCTGATACGCGTTCCACCGGACTAGCGATTATTCTTTGTCACTTAGAACCTTAGTGATAGCCAAAACTTGTGTGGAAGGTATGATTCCAGGGTGGCCCATTCCAGGATACGGGAAAAGCAAGTGGCCCATTCCAGTGCCCTTACCTCATACTGTATATATTACCGGCAACAATAAAGGAACGTCTACATAGTACATTTTAGAAATCATTTTATGTGTTGCGGAAAATATACCTTAGTAGAGTGAAGCAGTATGGAAACGAAATAGAAGTGAAAGGCAATACATTGAAATGTATATTGCTCTACCAAAACAATTTATGGTAGTGGTCTGAAGGGCCGCAAGATCTCAACTAGAACTCATGAGGGTGAGCCAGGAATGGGTAACTTTGAAGACTACTGGTAATTTTTTTAAAAGCTGGCTGTCGTATGTAAATTCGGACCATTGTGTAAACTTTGCACCCTGTATGTCTTCGTCTGGAGCCCAGAAACACTTTGTTATGTTGACTTCCTGAGAAAGATTCGGTTATTTATAGCGCATGGCTTTTATAAAATAACTCCAATAGACACCGAACTGCTGTACATTGTTGCGGATGAAGAACAGGTCATGCTCCAAAAATTCAACTGAAACAGAACAGAGGGTCGCCTACATGACCAATGTCCTTATGAGACAGAAAAAGGCGGCAGCCAATCCAGCCAACACAGCCAAAGAATGTGTATGCTTTCTGTGCGATCCATTGCAGTAGTCGCTGTTGCAGTAGCAGACTTCGATGTAATTGGTATATCCTCCGGTTTTGGTGCAGCCCTCGGGATGGTCGTCATTCATGCATAAACGTTCAATAAATTCTAAAGAAAGTGTTCAAATGAGTAGCCTTAAAGTTACACTTGCAATTGTAATTTAATATTGCGGACGAGAAGCCAAGTTTTGTTTTCGTTTACGACATAGTGCAATTATACCTCCAGTTCCAGAAACGCTGTGAATTTTTCTGCATGCACCGGAACAGAAGCTGGATAACTTAACGCCCTCGCCGTCCTTGTTGAAGGGGTGGAAACACTCTTTGTTGATGTTTTCCTGAGCGTGACAGGAGTAGCAGATTGTAGCTACGGTAACAGAACCTATGGTTTGCGCAAAAAAAGTATTAGTTGATTAATTAGACTTGTCTTAGCAGTGCTTCGTTCAAATTTAATTTGAAATTTAATGTGTATTAGTCAGATATTTGGAGCTCACTAGGCGAGGCTACGCTTATTTATTTAAACGGACTGCAGTTGCAAGCGTACATCTCCCGTATCGGAGTGTAGCTCCACCTCCGGACCTCCAAATATTTTGGTCTGAGGCTAAATTGAATTTGAAATATGACAATTTCAAGCAAACTTATTGCAGTATATAGAGGGAGTCCCTCTACATTGTTATTGCAACAAATAGAATTAGGTCAAAAAGGGTGGTGACTCTATGTAAACGAGGCTTGATTCCTCTTACTCCTTACCCATTGAAATGAGGCAAAACATTAGAACAGTCGTTCCAAATAGCGAAGAATTCATGGTCAGGGCTGTGATTCGAAACACCTATTTAGGAAAACTTAATTTTCTGAAGAGGACGTACGGGATCAAATTAGATTTTAAGAAGCAACCAAAACAACAGAATATCAGTGAAAATGACGAGTTTCCACCGGACAACCTGCAAAATCTGAAGTTCGGCTTAATTCCGAAAATGTTCACACCGCACTTCGGAGCAGGACATTATCTATATTGTCCAGAGGAAAGACTGGTTATCGCTGTATTCACTTCCATTGTCAGTTGGTTCGCAATTTCGTTGGCCATCGTGTACGCACATTACAGTCCGACTTAACAATCAATTACAGCATCGAACCGCTGAACGACTGCTAACTATTGCGACGAACTCGGACGGAGGCATTTGGAAGTATACAATTGATGAGTCAAACCTACAGCAGATATGCTTTTCTTTCTTCTACTGATATGATTGCCTGATTAATTAGCTAATCATAGACGACTTGCAGGGCTCAATTCAACCGCTCTCTATACCGCAAGGCAAAAAGGTCGATATACGTCCGCATGTAACCTATTTATGTGCTGAATCTAGGAAGACCACACTATCTTAACATCGAAAGTGTAGAGAACCGTTCCCGTCTCTCAGGTTTGTGCATATAGTTGCCCGTTGCGTAATGAAATTTGCGTAGCATCTCTGACGTGCGTGACCTTGAAATTGCTCTCTATAGCTCTTTCCTAGATATTAGCATTGCGTTCTCTTGATTTCCACGAGCGCGATCTTAGTCATATAAAAAGAGCAGTAGACTGGGCTGCATCATCTGTTTAGTTTATAGAAGAAAATATCCCGGGAAAGAAACATTTGGAGCTGTTCCTAGTAAAAGCGCTACAAAAGTGTAAGGTAAAAGAAAAGCTAAGGCTGCGCTCACTATGATGCTAGATGACTTTCGGAAACAGGAGTTTTGTGCGCTTACAGTATCTTTTCATCTTGCCATCAAATGGCTTCTCGAAAGTAGTTTTTGAACCGGACAGCAAAAATATGTGAATTGATAATCTTTACGTGATAGAGTACAATGCATTTCTCAAGAATGCCCGACACGCTAGTTGTGCATGGAAAATATTGACCTTCATATAGCCATTGTTCGTTTCAATGCTACGACAGACAAACATAATCCCGAGGCCACCGACGCAAATTGCGCTCTCGATTGGCGATGGGATCCGTTGCAGTTGTCGGTGTTGCAGTAGCACGTCTCGATGTAGTTGGAATCGTCTCCCTCCCTTGAGCAGTCTTCGGGAAATTCACTCATCATGCAAAGACGTTCGATATAGCCTGTTGGGATCAAACCGTTTTGCGTTGAGACACGGAAAAACTGCAAATCGTATGGCATTCAAATACAGCTGATCGTTCCGTACCTCCTGTCCCAGAAACACTGTGAATCTTCCGACAGGATCCCGCGCAGAAATTGTGCTCCGTGATGCCATTTGCGTTAAAGGGGTCGAAGCAATTGGAATTGACGATGGCCTGACCGCGGCAGCTGTAGCACTTTTTGAGAGCCGCCACGGAAGATCGCACTATAAAATTCAAGTCAAAACCGCCATCCTAGTTATTATCTCAGTGGAGCAAAGTATTATTCTTACCCATTAAGCCAACACACAAGATCACCGCAATCCAATTTGTCTTAAGATCCATGACGTTTAAATCAATCGATCAATCAAATACCAAACCTTTTGCCAGAATGAGGTAAAATTGTGTACATATAAGAACTAGCTGACGGGCAAGGGAGACAACTAGTCTTTAATGAATCTTGCGTTATTATCGTATCCAGTTCGTTGTGATGTCGCGTAATCGTATTTTGCCGCCCGTCGAAACTTGATTTAGCAGCAGACATTCGTGCTTCGATGATGGTGGTATGATGGTGGTGCTAATCAGTAATTCCACTTTGATATTGCTTTCATTGTATTGCACCAGCCGATATGTTTCATCATCGAAGATAAAACCGTAGCGAAGAACCAGCCAAGGACGCGATCGAGGCGGTATAGTGATGGTGGTAACTAGTTGCAGCACCATTTTACCCAGACAAACTTGGGTTAGACAATGATATTGCTACATTGTTTTATGTCTACTCTTGGCATAGGGGATATTGGTGTGATTCCCATTTTTAGACAAATATAACGAATACATGACAAATGTTTCAAACAAAATCTCGTCTCGTTCAACGTCTCTATCCGAAAATGAGCTCGTAGATTGTGATTTTTAGACAGATGTATCTCTTTTCGAAACGGTTTCCGGGATTATGAATATCAGGAGCATAGCTTGTATTTAAGTGAGACACTTTTCCCGGTGCTATTGTTACTGGGTCCTCGTCGATCGTGGGTGATGAGGGTTTCCCGATTGACGATCCACCAGTTATCCCCTAAATCGTTACTTTTTGCCGCAATCCACCTACCAAAGTAGAAGCCACATTCACTCACACAAAAATCGCCAGACATGACAGTGCTATACTGACAAACGATACCTTGACAGACAAACAAAGAAGGTCACCAGCACGATTGCCAGTACGACCCCAGTTGCCGTCGCCGTCCTTACGAAATTCGCTAGGAGAAATAAAATTGCCCATCACTGCGTCCAACATGAAAATTGATAATCGACTATTCCCTAAAGTACAAGAAAAATTGCCGAAATACGGAATGGTAGGTAACCTGGTATCATGCTATTTACTTGAGACGATTTTCAGGGGGAACTCAGAATGTCACTGCTTCATACTTTGTTAACAGCACTATAATTATGATGACTTTAAAAATTAATTTCATAGGTCAGGATATGAACGTTTTTTTTACAGTACTTCAAATTTGGGAAAACAGGAGAAGAATCCATTTGCTCTGATTCTGACCATAACTTCAATTTTTGGACGTGATAAAATTTGAATGATTCTAATAATGCCCTTCTCAAAATTTAATTTTGAATCGATTGGCATCAGTAGTTTTTTTATACCGTCAGGGGAAGGAGCTTCAGGTCATGTCGAGCTCGACCGGGAACTCACGAGTGATATTCCAGAAATGACGCATAGCTCCGCCCCCTGATATCCAAAAATATTCTGCTAGTTTTAAGCGATTTGAAATTAATTTTTTAGAGGGAGAGTATCAAAATTCTCTAGATTGAATTATTCTGCACATACTGAAGTTTTTACAATAAAAATCAGGGAAAATGGAGTCTTTCAGTTTTTTTCCAACTTTGAAATTCTGCCAAAAAACTTCGGTATCTTGACCGATGAAATTAATTTTGAAAATCATCATAATTATAGCTCTATCGAAAATACAAAAAAGAGGGATTCTGGAGTCCCCTTTTGAAAATCGCCCCGAGTTAGTGAAATTCAAGAAGTAGGTTCACACAAACGCATTGGGCACACAAAGCCAACCACTGGGAACAAATTTATTCTTTAACAGACTGAATTGACTTGATCAAATAATTAAGTACTACTAAGTTTTCACAGTTCTTCAACAAAATTCCTATTCTTTATTATAATATAATATAATATAATAATTCTTTAGGTATGTTGATATAGGCTGAAGAGAGGTCATTGTAATCCAATGTTACCTTGAGCAGCGCAGGCTCCTTCCCTGCCGGAAAACCCGCACACTGGCACGTCAGGTGGCGGTCGTCCGTCTTTCGTGGGCCACTCCATTAACAATTCCTTACTCCACGCAAGTCGCGCTGATTTTGCCCATTCGTACGTGCCCGTTACCTGTCAATGCAGCAGCCATGAAAGGACAACCCAATACAGGATTCAATCATAAATTACAATTTGCGAGGACTTACTTGTAGATTTCCCGTTGTCGTGTTAAACGCGAAGATGTTCAGGTCAAGATTGCGAGCTCGTTTTGCGTCAATAAACATTTCACCTGTTGCCAGGTCGAAGGTCCTGTTCGTCAAGGCTCGTGCTAGCCTCTGCCCACTGCAGAGGACGACTTGGTCTCTCTCACGCGTCTCAATGAGGGTCTTTGCGAAGAGGCCCACAAGGTCGTAGGACGTTTGAATAAAGAACGAATCCAGGGGCTGTAAACGGGAAAGCGTAATAATTTTCCAGGTATATTTATAAGTCAGCCGAATAGGCTTTCACACCTCCCTGAATAAACAATTAATAAAATCCAAGCTCGGGTGTGCAAATCCAACGCATAATAGTCCAAAGTTCAATGGTTGATCAAGGTCTGTCTGGCGGTCGGTCTGTTCATCTGTCTGCCTTTGTCTGTTTGCCAACCTTCCTGTCTCACATATCCATGTTTTTGCCTGCCTCTCTTGGCTTCCTCCTTGGCTGTGTACAGTGTACTAATGCATAGTTTGGTTTTGAACTGTGTCAGAACGTTTCTCCTTAACTGAGCGCTTTCACACCATTCTTTTGTGTTTATCCTTTATTTCAATAAATGCTTTGCCCAAGTCAAATTTGTTATTCAATTTTGAAAAGATGTTCGACAATAGCAGACGTATCTTTACTCAAAACGTCTGAAACGGAAGTCGATAAGTGTCCGCAAAACTTATTCATGCAATCGTGCCTTTATTTACGCTCTTACCACGGTACTGCATCTGTGGGAGAACGTTCTCGAAAGAGTTAGATAATTCTTTTTATCTTACACTTCAGAATGTTTTGTGTCTCATATTTCCTGTTGTTTTGCATGATATGATCTAAAAATGATCTATCGTTCAATGGACAGATTTATTACTCGGCCAATTGTGGCAAAAATGTTCAGTGTTTAATTAAACAACCATTTGAGCCGGTACGGATTCTTTCCAAAAACGAATCTTCTCCAAACGATTTTGCCCTAAACAACTATCAAGTGCGTCCCCTGCTCAAAGAGTACTCTTGAGCAAACGAAAACGTTTTATCCGATCCGTGGTAATTCAGGGGGATCGGACTCGTCTAGAAGCTTTGATGATACTTAGAAACGGAAGTGTGTATGGGATGGAACGAGGTACTGTAGAATCTCGACTCATCCATGGTGCCTACGCCATCAAACAGTAAAAAGCGACCGTTTTGACTGATTGCAAAGACGTGCGAATCACAAGACCACACGTGTCGATTGATTGATTGCGTAAGCAGACCTACCGGGTTTGATTTACTGGGGGGGGGGGTCCAAAAAGTACCACGGATGGGTCGAGATTCTACAGTACCTGGAGACCACCTTGGTACGATTGGTTATACGGCGCCCCAGTCCGCAAGGCAATGTCGTGATTAAGTTTCCTTAGAACCACACTCGTCTCGTCAGCCGGTCGATAGGTGATGAAAAGGAGCGACCGGAAGGCGATGAGATTCTGGAACGAAAATATTTTCGGAATCCCTACGTTCACAATAGGCTATTGTGAAGTTTTTGTCAATGTAGTCTAGCGTGAGGATGAGCTTCTTTTGACTCGATGAGGACACGTAACAATCAAACAGAAACTGATTAATTTCGGTAACACACTTCGGGGACTATGAGTCAGTGTTGAATGCTACGCAAACACCGACTTCAATTATTCTTACTGACATTATCAAAAGGATTCTTTTGGAATTGTGCAGTTGTTCCGTAACTTTCCAGTTGCATGCTATGAAGGTTTACAAACACCTGCAACGAATGAATACTCATGGTTCTTTTATTGATACTTGTTTAACTAAAGTTACAGGATATATATTTATGTGATTGACGCTTACATATTCTCCGTTCGTCAGGCCAAATCGTTCTGCCAGATTCTGTAAACATTAAGTTATATTATTATTATTATTATTATTATTTATTATCATTAATCTCTAACTATTCTACCGTATATCATGTTAAACACAAATGGTGCAGACCATGTGAAACGATTGATATATGTATGATATCTCGCCAAAAATATTACCAGCAATCGAACGGTTGTTTTTCCCACACAGAGGAAAATAAACACTGAAACAACAAAAAACATTGCTGAATATGTTTTTAATCGTGTGTCTGCACAATTTTGATTGAGTCAAGGGTGTGGTCACTAGGCTGTACCTCGCGACCGTTCTTTAGCAAGATCCAATGCCATTTTTATTGTCTGACGTGAAGTTGTATCGAGGGAAAAGAGTTCCACCGTGAATTTCGGAGCTTCTCTTGCCGAATCGTACAGCAGCTTTCCCACATCTCTGTAGAATGGCGCGTCAGTCGTGTTGGCTTCCAGTATAATGGACGCATGGAACCAATCAAAGTCCGCCAAAATATCCAACACTGCCGTTGCGTACCCCTGTAGGGTTCCGGCTAGAGCAATTCCCGTAGGCGAGCCTACACCATCTTGAAGAAAAGACTTCCTTGCCCCCACACTAAAACACACAGGCCAAGAAACTAAATGTGTCTCATGATTATATCATTAATTCATGCATATAATTACACGTTCAGCAGAAGCCAGTCGAATTCTACAATAAATGAAAGGTGATCTTAGTGAGCAACTTTATGTGCGACGTATACGTATAAGTGTGTTTAAAGATTTGACCAATACCTCTGGCTATGCTGGCCATCCCACTCTGATCAACGCAAGCTGAAATGTCACAACATTCATTCCTTGTGAAGATTATTTTGGACGGGGAGGGAAGCGGCAACGGCCCGGGCGGCCCAACAATCAATCCGCCACCGTGTTTCAGCACGCGCGCAATAAACATAATTAATATTTTTTTCAGATCGATGTTGTTATTTTTCAGAAATAATTTGGGATGATTAACTAAAAAGTTTAGGAATTTGAAAAAAAATAAATGAAGAGGACAATTTTTATTCAAAAGAAAACTCGGAAATAAAGAGTATAAACATTTTTTATTTGAAATTAATTTCATCTAAAGCTCATAATCAGAGTGATAAATCGGTGCCACCTCCCCCCACCAAACAACGGTCATCTTTAAGTATTAACAGCTAGCTTAGTACCTGACATGACAGTGGCGTAACAAGTACCAGCAGTTGTATTTCTGTAGAAATACTCTGAAATCCTCTGCACACTCTGCGCCGCAATTCCGTCACATGTCATGAGTTCCTTGTTGTAGAGGTACGTAATGCTGACGTTAATTTGGCCGTGATACATTTTATTAGTATTTTCTGCCGCTAAATCAAATGCTGGACCCGTGAGCACGATACTGGAAGGCAAGCTCGGTATGTTGTAGGGTAGGAAGACGGCAATCTCCATCATCATAATTGACAGTACAGCAACTGGCATTGTGATCAGCAGCGTCCAAATAGATGCGAGATCAAGCATGGACCACATGATGTAACAATACAAAACTTATGAATAGCTTACCATGAATATTGAAATTGTATAAAAAACCAACTCAAAAGAATAGGTAAAAGCTTTGCTCTATGGCTCAAGGTTTCTGATGTATATGTGATCGGTGAAAAAAATAAAAAGGTTCCTTGCTTTAGGTAGAATGAATGCTCTAACAAATCTGAGTATTTTTTGTTTACCTGATCTTCAGCCCCTGCACATAACAATTCATGGATCAAGGATTCAGAACACATGCCTGACATTGAGAAATCACTGTCTCATGCCATGGCGCATCCCAAGTTGGGATCGGCCTCCTGCATCAATAATTTCATGTCACGCGAAAATCCAATACACCTCCCTTCTATTCTATGCAGTAAACTATTCGTGACAACAATCTATAACAAGGTTTTCCTATTTTACTGACCAGCGCCTGTGGGAGTAAAAGGCTATATTGAAAAGGCGTGTGGGGATGTTGAAAGGATACAATGGCACAGCCACTGATGGCACTCTTCCAAATGCCACATCTCGTGCGAGCTAATTAAATATCATCCACGCATTGGACAGATATGAAAGGATGCAAAATGTTGGTGATATTGGACTCAACAATGTGTGTCTAATATTCTGGATTTCCATTACTCAAATTTACTGTGTGGATCATGTCATGAGATTTTTAATGGACTCGGGATTCAAGCTGAAATTTTGCCAGAAAAGTTCTCCGCAACCGCGACGGCAAAATCCATTTTATTTTTATCAGTGTCGTGTAGTTCTACAATTGAGAACCTTCTGATGCTTGCAGGAGCACCAAAACTGGGCAGATAAATAATTGTCTTAATTAGACAAAAAGTAGGTAAAACAAGAATTTATTTTTTCAACGTCCCTCTGACATCAGTTCCATTTATAAGCGGCGTCAATTCATGAATAAATGAGTTACTTTTCGTCTTGATCACAGAGACAACATGCTTCATCCTTAAAGGTCTAAGCGGGTTTTTATGATCGTAAAAGATGGACACTCCCGACAAAAGCCAGGCCGCTGCACCACACGAGGCTAGGAGAATGAAGAAGAACTCCCATCGCTGTGCGGCTTCAAGGTCACTCTGATCCAACAGGATGCCACACACGAGAAGGAGTAATCCGGTAGCGAGAGATTGAAGACTGAGAGCCACGCCGAAAGCCACGCCCACGTCACCGGGCGATACCACTAGCGGAATGGAGCCCCACAGTCCAACAATTATTCCAGAATAGGCAACGCCCATCAGTGTGACCGTTACGATGGGTTGAAGGTTCCCGATTGCAACTGGTAAAATGACCGCCAGAAAGAGCAGTCCGGTTGAAAGCGTGTTAATGACGTCTCTCCAACCTATAATGAAAGCGTTTTTGAGACCGTAAAGAATATTTTACAAACGTTGTGGAATTATGCAGTTTCTCCAACTGTTACCGAATTTGTCGATGAAAATCCCAAAGACGGGGGCACAGATCGCAATGTCCGGAACGATTCCAGTGATCTGACCTGCAGCGGCTTCAGTGTAACCATACCTTTCCTGAAAAATGTTTCTTTTTAGAAGTTAAATGAATGGCGCGTACCGAGAGAGGCGTAATGTTAAGGAGAGAGAAGTTTTTTGAAAAAATTGAAAGAGCTTCATATATCTACCCATATGATACCGCACATGGCTCTATATGGCCACACATTCTGAGAGTGGAGGCAATTGTATACATCATTGTGTGTTCTGCCGCGCACGCGCAAATATTAGGTGGCAAGGTGGCAGAACAGCTTGTAAGGTCTTCCCGCGATCAGCAAAACAGTTCAAAATTTTGACAAAATTTGATTTCTACGCTATTTCTCATGGGCTTTACCAACTTTTGCCAATTGGACGTTCGAAAATTGAAATACTTGTGAACAATTTTCGTTTACAATTTTTTTTAAGTCTTCGTTTTTCCGGTTCCTGTTCTCCAAATCAGTTTAACACCTTTCAAAGATTTTGTCGATTGCGGTCACATCTTACTGGCTATTTCATGACCTGGTCATTAACTGCGCGCGCTCGACAGAGCACATCATGGAGAGACCATGCACTCCTCTCTTTGATCACTCCTCTTCTTGAGACCAGATGCCACGTCATAGGCATATTGAGCCCTTTCAATTTCGATCAGAAAATAAGGAAAATGAAAAGTAGCATACACCATGAGAAGCTAAAATAAACAAAATGAGTTTCAAATTAATTATATTTAAAATAATACATAATATGAAAGATATTATATTTTCTCAATTACTAATGAAGTTCTGAAATTTGAAATTTGAAATTTTTTAATAATGCTAAAACGCAGGATTGCTCAAATTATCGTACGCATATACTGTAGAATTTCAATCAACTGGTGCTATTGCGCAATCGGCTCAGTCAAAAGAGACCGAAGCTGATTGGTTGCAAAAATAGGAGACCATAAGACTGCACGTGCTTGATTGCCTGAGTTTTTTCCCAGCAGTCATTCTTGCTACAAATTGTGTGAGAATCGGGTGATTGATTCCTTGATTGAAGCACTTCAGGATTTTCGGCCCGTCGGAACTAATTTACTGAGGGGTTCAAGAATCAGCACCAGTTGATCGGAATTCTACAGTATGTAACACAGGCCTATACTGGAGAATTGACCAATGAAGCAACGAAGCAACGAAGTGCAAGAAAGACCGGTCTAGGCTCTTTAAGCAAGGCCCGCCTCATCTGCAATCCCCCACATCATTTCAAATGTATGTTTATTTTAAAAAGATTTTAATGTAGATTTTAATGTTCTTCCAATACAGTGGTTTCATGTCAATTAATATTCGGATTCAATTTGATGAACGGTAATTACGGGAAAGAACTCACGGACAAGTATTGCGGATAATCAGCAATGGTCGTCAACAGCGGCCCGTAAACAAAACAGACTGTCGCGGTTATAATCCAGTATTCCCGGCATAAACTGAGAACTTTACGGAATCCAAACTGTCCGATCCCCTTAGAATCGACATAAACTGCTGCATCGATGGAAGTTGACGCATGCTTCTTATAAATCCATCCAGAGACAATCGACCCTATCACAGACAAGATTCCAAACGCTAATGTGATCCATAGGGTGCGTTGAAGGCCTACATCCTCGACGATAGCTCCGATGGCTGACAGCGCAACAATAGATCCCAGCCGGCTGGAAACGTTGTACAAGGCAAATGCCACGGCCAATTCTTTTCCAAAAAACCAATGTGATTTGATCTGATGGGAGAGGACCATCTGACAAAATAGGCCGATCGAGAAGATTAGCCGTCCAATTAGCATTAAAGCAAATGCACTGGAACTAGAGGTTAAATATGGTCCTAAGGTGAATAGGAACCTAAAAATCAAAAATTGTAAAAAATATAATAATTATTTGATTAATTGGATGGGAAAATGAAACAAAACTAAAATATTGAACTTAAACTAGTCTAAAACTTAAGTTGCTGATTCCTAAGTTATCATTTTGTTAACTGCTGGAAAGAAGTAAGTCTAATGAACTAATTTCAACTAATGAAAATCTAAAGGAAAAACTAAAAGCGTGGTTAATTGATTTTGGCTACAACTAAACTAAAAGTTTTTTCACATTAAAAAACTAAACGTAGAAATCCATTGTAATTGATTCTTTACTCGATTAAAAAACTAATCAGTTGACTAATTTTGATTCTGGTATTTTTTCATCCCACTCCATTGATTTTAGTATCACAAAATCTTACATTCCAAGAAATTGAAAGGCTGCAGTTAAACACGATGTAAGCCATACGCCATATCGTGCGATAAAGAACCCGGAGAACATGGCGACAATCCCGCCAACCCAGTAGAAAACAATGTAGAAACTGTTGAACTGCGTGGCTGTGAAGTCCAGACAGTCGGGATCGCTCTCATCATGACAGGCCGCGGCAGTGCCAGTTAGACGACCGCTGAAATCATAAAGCAGGGATGCGTTATCAATCCAAAAAAATAAAGAAATAAGGTAAGACTATGAAATAAAAATGCACCTACACTAGAGGCGATGTCTGATCCACAAACACTAAGGAAGCGAAGAAGGCGGAAGACGACCATCCCAGAAATATCCATCGATGCATTTATTCGTCAAGAGGGGAAGAACAGTCCGAGTTTCCAATTTTCATTGAAGTATTAAAGCAAAAAAAAACGCTGTTTGGTGCGGATGTTGAAAAAAAGAGCCGGCAAAAAAAACCGAAATATTCTTGAACTACATAGAAAACGGAAAAGTCCAAAGTGCAAAAACAATGCTGCTGGCGAATTACTAATGGCCAGACACGAACCGCATTTAACGTTGTGAGACTTGCGCCGGCCTGAGTCATCGTGAACATATATTATTTCTCAACCACGTTCTGCAGCAGTGTCTGTCACAATGTTTGATAATGTCCGCCGGTCATTTTTGCGCTTCTTCGTATTTCGTATCGTTTTCCTTCAAGTTCGCTATACAAGATTTTCGCAGACCGTTTATTATCAAATGCGTGCCCGTTAAAAAAGGTTTTGACAGAGCCCGTTTCTTATACGAAACATTATTTTTGAACGGCGTAACATTTTTGTTCAGATAGTGTAACACTTTATAATCCAGTTCAACATGGTGTTCTCCTTTAAATTTGAGAGGCATAATGTCAAAATTCTTTGAATTACATTATTTTCCAAAATTGAAGTTTTTGAAACTTCAAAATTTGACGAAAAAAAAGTGTTTTCCCAACTTCGATATTCTGCAAAAAACCTTTCCGGAGCATGACCGATGAACTAAATTTTGAGAATCATAACACTTATAGCCATATTAAAAAACAAAAAGCGAGATCATTCTGGATTTCCCTCTAAAAATCATCCCAGGTAAGGTATGTTCCCTAACGATAAAACGTTGAAGTTTAAATAAGTCGTGAGATGCGCCACAAATTTGCAGGTACTTCATCGTTGACGCACAGAGTTGATAAAAACTGCCGATCGAGCAACCACTGCCTCTGATTTCAAATTCGCGAGGACGGTGCACCTGGAAAAACTGTCGCAGATACTCAAGGCCATAAATGTGGGCCTCTCGGATATGAAACATCGCTCACTGGAAAGCACCTGATTATCATCCCACATTTGAAAAGGCCGACCAGAAGTGAGACCATAATTCGCGCTACAGATACAGTATAGTGACGAAGGTTAGATTGAAATGTGAACAGACAATCAGACCTACTGCCGTCTTATCTGGTCAAGATAATTATTGCGCCCGAAGTACCAACTGTGCAAGCACGACACTTGCATACTTGTTAGAAGAAGTAAGCATATACAATTTTTGCCTCCCCGCATTTTGTAAAGTGAGGTGAAACTCAGCAGAAATTACCCCGATTTTGACAGTCCTGAAGTTTCCGATTTACATATAACATGTTGCTAAGATTAGGTGCGCCCGTTTTGCTGCTAGTTTTAAGCACAAGTGCTGCCACCTATAAACCATGTAAGTTTGTTTTACCAATTTGTTCATTTGGATCATTAGAATACTAAATTTGGTTTGTCTTAGATGATTTGAATGATTACTGTGGATCAACCATCACTCTCACCAGTGATGAGCTTGCGGGCGTCCTCAAATTCGACTCCGCGCCCGCACGGTCCTGCACTGTTAACGTCACCGTTGATATTCTCTCATACGAAACCTACGCCATCTACTTCAATGTTAAGTAAGCCGTAATTAGTCCAGTTTAAATATTGTGGTTTGGATTTAAAGGAAATATTCGATTAAAATTATTTACACCGGCAAAGTGTATTTTAATAGAAATACATATTTTGTGTCAACGGCACGTCACATTTCCTGTATTTGAAATAAGATTTACCATAAAATATCTTAATATTTAACGTTTATTTAGCAATTATAAGAAAAATTAGCTTTTAAAAATGGATTTCTACTTTCGCAACTGTAAACACAATACACACAGCATACATCAAATGCCAAATCGCTTTTTGAGCCACTCAAAATGTCTTTGAAATATGTTTAAACAACACAGGCCAATAAATATTGACTATATATCCAATAGTGCCCAAAATACTTGGGGGAAATGATTTACACTCTATTTCGTAGGTACTTGAGCTTGTACCAGAGCAAAGTTAACATCTACGAGAGCTACACGACCACTTCTGGATCGAGATTATTCAAATTGGTCAAGCAACTTCCTGGCGGCGACGTCTACTCCTCATTCAGCCCCACATCCGTGGCACAACTTCTCTCATCCTATCAATCAAAAGTGACATTATCCATTGAGTTTATTCGGAGTAGTCCTAATTTCACGTGGAACAGCAGATCCTTCAGGCTGGATTACAACGTACTGCGGGGTAAGGTGTAGCACGCAACGTATGCCGGCCTTAAGTCTGAATTCGGTCGTAGGTTGTTTGTGGCTTTCGCGTATCTCTGCAACCGATGGAACAATTATGACTTGATTTCAGGTCAATCAAGGTCGGATAATATTTATTGCACAGCCTTGTCGGGCTATATGCACAAGGACTTGTACTGCGAAACCGGTGATAGGGTCAACTGCCCGAACGCGTATACCTCGACTGTTGATGTGAGCAATTATGCCTTCTGGAAGGACCAGGGAACATCGGGCACTTACGGATCATCTTGTCGGGCATCACCAGTCTCTAGCTATTCCCCCGATATCGGTAGGTTTGCCTCAATTTCGTTCCAACTAACTTAGACGTTCTTCTGAGGGGAGGGGTGCAGAATGCCTCTGCTTCATTTTTTTCAAATTTGCACAATGTTAGCGATAATTCATAAAATTTATTTCATCTGCGACAACATCAAATGTGTTTCGTTTTGCGAAATTCTAATGTTGGGAAAACATTGTAGGATTCTATTTTCCTTGATCCTCACTGTAAAAATGACGATTTAGCGACTTGCATTAAACATAGTTATTTTGACGTTATCCCATCCCAACTTTAATTTGTAATCAATTGGTATCAACCTAATCTTTTTATGGATGTAGGAGGCGGAGTTGTAAACAGTTTTGAAAGGGCCGCAAATTCCAGATACTAAAGTTACTATTACTATTGAAAGATAACATGCGGTTCCGCCCCTGATACGAAAAAAATATTTGGATGATGCCAATCGATTCCCAATTAAATTGGGGATGGGATAGCGACACAACAACTATAGTTATTGCGTTTCAATAAATTGCCTTTTCAAATTGATTCCGTGTTTTCCCAACCTGGAGATTTAGCCAAAAAAACTTAAGATTAAGTCACCAATGAAATTAATTTCGTACACGGTCACAAAAAATTGTATTAAAATAAATATTCAGCGGAGGCAATGTGCGATCCCTCTTTGAAAAAAATCAAAATAAAGGAAATAGTGTAAATTACTATGCAACTTCTTACTAGATGGTGTTTAAACAGTTCAATGAAATACAGTGGTGTTTACTATAAAAAGATCTTGACACTGAAAAAGCTTAAAAATGATAGATGAGAAAAAAGCATGAACGCTGCGTTATTTATTCGGTGAAGTCTTTAGGATTAAAAAATGCTGTCTTTGAAGTAATTTTTAAAC
>LRSR01014011.1:0-56374 GCA_001579985.1 Hypsibius dujardini
GGCAGGCAGGCAGACAGACAGACAGACAGACAGACAGACAGACAGACAAACAGACAAACAAACAGAGCTTAATGGGTTTAATTTTGCCATTTACTATATTTAAATGTGCGGCCTTTTTCTTGTTTTATTTAGCAGCGGAAGACCAATCACACGGATTAATGACTTCGAATGGATTGATGGTGATTTTCGGGCTAGTATCGTTCAGTTTCATCGAGAAGCTCTTCCATACCGGTGAGGACGGGGAGGAGGAAGTTGGAGTGAGTAATGAGCCTCTTTTTGAGTTCTCTCTCGAAAGTCAGAAATGAGACTGGTCACAAAATGTAAATCTTTTGACAGTCAAGCAGCGATGAAAAGCGGACTCCAGGGGAAAGCGTGAACGTACCGCCGCCTAGATGGGTGAATTTTTTGTTGTGCCAATATTTTAACGTGTCTGTCTACCTGTATATCTCGCTGCTTGCCTGTTTGTCTCTTTGACTGTCTGGCTGGCTGACTTTCTGTCTGCCTGCCTACCTGTCCGTCCGTCGATCTGTTTGCGTGTCTGACTGGCTGACTTTCTGTCTGTCTGTCTGTCTGTTTGTCTGTCTGTCTGTATTTGTCTATTTGTTTGTCTACATGTTTGTCTACTTGCTTCTTTCTACTTCTGCCTGCCTCCTTTAGCTGGGCTCTAATATCTGCTGTGTAGGTTACCGGTTACCTGAGTGTTCTGGCAAACTGCATCGACAATTTTACTCACGGACTCGCTATAGGCGGAAGCTTCCTGGCCAGCCGGAAAGTACGCTTTTCGCTCGTTTTCGTTGTTCGTTTTTGTTTGTGATGCCTTTGTGATTTTATTCTGTCATTATCCAGGTTGGAATCCTGACCACATTTGCCATCCTAATCCACGAAATTCCCCATGGTATTTGTGATGATGTGACCGTAACATTTACCTATTTTCAATTTATATTCATCTTTACTCTCAATCAGAGATTGCCGATTTCGCTATCCTTGTTCGTTCCGGTTTCAGCCGCTCGAAAGCTGCGAAAACTCAGGTTCGTTCCATCCAGCTCTGCACTTTCCAGTGATTGGGTGGTGTTTTATGTATAGAGGGCGCAATCCGTCACACGGTTGCTCACTAATCTTGATATCCATCCAGCTGATTACGTGTGCTGGAGGACTGCTGGGGGCGGCCACTGCGCTGTGGGCGGAGTCGAGTGAGGAAATGGAGAACAATGCCACCTGGATTCTTCCCTTTGCCGCTGGAGGTTTCTTAAATATCGCCTTGGTCAATTTACTTCCCGAGCTGCAGAAGGAACCGAAAATTATGTAAGAAGGGAAGAAAATGGTGTTCGATGGGTAACATATGGACTGCCCCGCGAACTAGACAGACAGGTGGTAGGCAAGCAGGCAGACCGACGAGAAACAGGCATTTAGGCCGGCAGACGGACAGGCACGCAGATGGACAAGCAAGCTAATCGACACTCAGACAAACAGACAGTAAGACAAACAGGCAGGCAGGCAGACAGGCAGACGGACAGGCAAGCAGATAGATAGATGATTAGTCAGACAGACAGACATACTATGACGCCGTGCAGGTTCATCGATTGCTGGTATTATTTGAATTGTTTGCAGCGAATCGTTCAAACAAATGGTCTGCCTTTCCGCCGGCGTGCTCATCATGTCAGGCATCACCCATTTTTTCGAGATGTAAAAGGCCATCTGGACATCCGGAATCCGAATCTGCAGGCATGGTTTTTATAGTCACGGAGAACTCCTTGCGTTATGTTCTCAGCAGCTGACGTTTTTCTACCCAGAAGTTTTTTTAAATGTTTATAATGACAACTCACCGGTTAATTAGCATGCTCACAAACCATGTGTTATCCCCTTCACTTTATCATTTTGAATTCTTCGGATTTTTTTATCACTGGCTTCTTGATATCTGCAGATGAGTTGAGTTTCCTTCCTTCCGTCAGCTTCTTCCTGCATACAATGTATATGCTGGAAGTGCGCGAGGAAAAGGATTGCAATTTGGACGAGCGGTCCACTTTATTTTTTACAAACGGAATATGGTACCAAGATTTTTGCTTATACACTCTGCGCGACGCGCCGAAAAATGACAGGCCTGTTTGGTCTGTTGCTTCTGCCGACAACCAAGACAGACTGTCAGAGGCCCAGAATGACAGACAGATAAACAGGCTGATATACTGGATAGACAAACAGACAGATAAGCATTGAATGGCAACCAATTATACAGACAGACAGACAAACAGGCTGATATCCTGGATAGACAAACATTGAATGGTAACCAATTATACAGACAGATAAACAGACTGATAGACAAACTGACAAAACAATTGCGAGTGGCGATTTATTACTGCCACTTTGTTTGTGTCAAATTTTTCTGCCTCTTCTGAAAACCCTGATTTATTTTTTTGCGTCTTGGAAGGGGGCTTCAAAATTACTTTCCGGTCTCCGTAAAAGCATCAGGGGAAAATTGTAACTTCCTGAAAATTTAAAAACGCGCGCGCAAGAACTCACAAACTCCGCCAGACAGTGCGCACCGACTGCCCACACACTGCCCTCAAGCAGAAATACAAATCAGCGTTAACAGTCCAATACAAGATATATAGATTTTCCCACATTGCAGCGCCGGCGTGCGAAAGAGATTCCGCATCAGCCAGGACAGAAGATCATCGAGAATCCACACACAACAGCGAAAACATTTTAATTAAAAAGCATTCACCCCCATGAATTCATTCGCGGATGAGAAAAAAGCGAATTTCATCCTCTTAATATTCGCTGGGCGTGAAGATGTTAACGTCCGCCAGCGAGGGCATCTTGGGACGCGGTTTGAGGGACAGCTTAGACCGGCTCGCTGTCATACTCTGCAGCGACGGCATGTCCTCCTTCTGGTGGAAAAACTCCGCCTCCGGCTGAATGGACTGGGAGGAGCGGGTGAGCCAGCCGAGCAGGCCGCCGCTGCTGGGTTTGCGGTCCAACATGTTCGATGTGCTGGCAACGCGTTTTCGTGCGGCCAGTTGCGGCGAGCCCATCGGAGTGCCACGCGGTGTGCCGTTCGGCGTATCACAGGTCTGTACATAGGGGGCGGGCAGGTCGGCGCGAGATGATGGTCGACTGTCCTGTTCGTCGTGCGGTCCCACCGAGAAGGATGGCGTTTGACCTGAAAAAAAGACGCATTGGACGCAATTCCGAGAGCCTGTCTGTCCATCTCTCTGTCTGAATGACAGGCTATCTATGTGTTTGTCTGTTTGTCTATTTGTATGTTTGTCTGCCTGCATATCCGTCTTCCGTCTGTCTGACTGCCTAGCTGTCTGTCTGATCGTCTGCGCGTGAAGGTGGAATGCTAAACTGATTTCACGGAAACTCCAAAGAGAATAATGATGGTCGTCTGATGTCGTTCTTAAAAATGAGCACACTTCCTTACATAAGGAAGCACCGGAAAACAAACACACTGAAAACGGCAGGGCATTTGGATGACTTCATATTCCCTCACAGAATTGAGAAATTAGCGACTGATGATATAACAGTGCGACGCACTACCATTACTGAGGCTTTGTGTGACTTCCAAAATTAAGCAACCCCACAGTAGAGGCAATGCGTCGTAGTTATCTGCCAGCATGCCTCGGGAAGGCTCGTCTGTGAGTGCGTTTGTTTGCTCCACAGTCCTCTCGATCCGTGAAGTTTAAATGCCTCTCAGAGTCCATGTCTCACGGACAGACTGTCTGCTCATCTGCCTGCCTGTCTTGATTGTCTATCTGACTGTCTTTCGTCTCTTTGTCAGCTTATTTGCCTGTTTATCTATCAGTCAGCTTGTTTGTTTGATTTGTTTTCCTGTTAAATTACATTTCCTGTGGCATCTCTGTCTGTTTGTGGCACGTCTGCTCGCTTACCCAAATCAACATGAATCTTCGGCGGTGACGTAGACAGATTCATCTGACTGAGAGAAATCGCGGCGCTGAGGTTGCCATACTTGCTGGGCAACGGATAAAACTTCATGGGCAGACTGCCGACCAGCAGACTGCCCGGATGCGGGGGCGAGCCCATCACCATGGGGGAATGTGAGTCGAGGTTGGCGTAGCGGTTGATGTTCATCATGCCGGCCAGGTTGGGCGCGGTCGCGCACTGTCGGATGTTCACGCCGGCGGAGGTGGCGACGCCACTGCTGCTGGGGAAGGAGGGGTCGAGTGAGGGTGCTACTAAACCACTGCCAGCCTGTGGCATCGTGCGATGGTGGTGCTGATGATCCAGGTCGACCTCAAGCTTCCAGGGACGAAAGTGGTGTGGGAAATACGACGACGACGGCTTGTGCTGGTTGAGTTCGCAGCAAGATGTGCACGACTGGGACCTGGGGAAAAATGTGTTAATATGAAAACAACGTTGCCAGTGTACCACATGGTCCAAAAGAAAGCGATCAAAGTGATAGTTGTTGAATGGCGCTCTCAACCGGAGTTGCGAGTTGGAAAACGAACACATGAACAGAGGAAAAAAATTAGCCAGGCAAACTAAAAATATTAATGATAAAATTTATGAAACCCCAATTTTGGAAACAATTTAAAAAGTGAGGAAACAAAGAAAAATACCTAGCAAAAACTTGTAACTTTAATGGCTTTAGTAATTCGAATAATTTGAAAAAGATGAAAAGGTATGTGAAAATTATTAGCAAAACTGATTACTATTACATTAATAATCTCGACAAAAATGTAGTAGAGCGAAAAGCAAAGAAATCGGTAATCAAACAATCAACGTAAGTCAATGCATTACAATTCAAGCACCTACATTTTTTAGGAAATTCCCAGGAAAAAATGCGAAATGCGTTATTTTTACGCACGTTTACACGGCAGAGTTGAGCGAAAAAGGGAAGTGAAAGGAAACTCTTGCAAACAGGAAGCTGGGCACTCACCTTTATTGTCGCGAAACAGAACGGAAACGTCGCTGCACGTGATCGAAGAGAGGAAAGAAGTAAAGAGGTGCTCAATACAAATAAAGCACGCTTGTTGCCGTGCGTCACACAAATTCCACTGGTGAATAATGGATCAAAGACGATTGCTTCGTGAATGTGTGGCGTCGATAATGGAAGGAACGTCTGGAAGGATCAATGGATTACCATTAAAAAACTGCCACACGTACACGATATACAAAATCGCTAATCAGGGTCAATCGATCGGAGGGGAGGACGAACATATTGGCAATCAAGACAACCAATCGATGCGGGCAAGCCTGAGGAAATTCCTGCCTTCCCCAACAGAATCTTGCACCAGAAAAATATTCTCTAGCCGAAAAAATGTCTTCGGTAAAAAAAATGAAATAGCGAAGGCATTATTCTACTGCAAAAAAAACACAATACTGGCCCAGGGATGCAAAAATAAATAATATTTACGCGAATAATGATACCGAACGGAAATTATGGATTAAAACGGCGAAATCGATCAATCTAGCGATGCAAGCCACGGTAAACGTTCGCATCTCTTCTGAAGTTATTTTCGCTGGCGTGCCGCACCCTTCCCTGGAGTATATCGACCTTAATGACTAAGATCCAAATAGAAAACATAATAGGATTTTCAAAAAAAGGAGATAAACGAGCCAGACAAGAAGGAGTAATCTATTTTTTTATTCCAACACAAGCTGATCGATCTTCAGTCAATAATGTAAATCGATCAAATCAATCAATGAAGGGCAACACTCTGGAGATACCTTCTTTTCCCTTCGCTTTCAAGCAAAGATTGTAAAAATTTTCACCGAAGTAAACCGAGTCCTAGACTACCAAAGATCGGACAGCCCAAATACTCAGCTCTTCATATTAAAATGGGAGTGAGATTCGGGGGATAGAGATTTGTTTGTTGTGTAATGGAAGAAGGCACGGCGATGACGTCAAACATCGATTTAAACTGAATTTTGATACGCTCCTTCAAAACAAACACCAGAATCACAGACGGCACTTACGCTTTGAAATTGACGTGGATCAATAATGTTTTCTTGTATAAATCCAAATCGCACCGAAAACTGAAGACGAATGAATCTGTGGCAAAGAACGCGGAGAAGAAGAACTGACGGAGACCTCAACATGCGAATGTTCATTGCTGCTTCTGCGAAAAGGAAGCAACGACCTCGGCTCGGCTTGGTTCGGCGGGCGGTCGGGTTATACCGTGATCATCGGGTCGGAGTCGACCAATTACATTTGAACGTCTTCGCTCTTACGGTTTTGTTTACTCGTAATCATTTGTACTTGAAGTGTGTTTAATGGTTCTGTAATCTTCTCCAAGTCTGTTTGAAGCATTGCTTGTTTTATGTTTGCACGCAAATTAAATGTGCACATAACCGTGGGTCAGTTAAAACCCGAAAGAAAACGCCAGCCGCCCAGATTGTCAGGGCGGCGTTGATTGGCCAAGGAAAAAGGCACGGCAACAGCATAGGGCATGGCTTAAGCTTAATAGATAAGCGTCAACGTGACTTTGATCTGTGCCGTGCGAGTATACCGCTGTCTAGTACACATCATTAGTCGGTCGACAACGCAGATGACTCAACGCATCGAGCAAAATATCAAGGCATTTCCGTCTTGATTGCACGTACGAGTATATACGAGTGCGTGATAAATCACGCCGTGCCTTTCATATGACCTTCTTGGAAGGGCTGCTTAATTACCGGTGCCCGCTTTGACGATCTTAACCAGCAGGACTGAATATACCAATTCATATAACCAGCACATCTCCAAGAACTCCCCTCTCGTCTTTTTGTTGCGAGCTTGTTTTGCGAAGGCGTACGTTACACGCGTTTATGTACACACACGAACACAATGCTTGACTGACCGATTTAGAGCCTTTGTGGTAGCACAAGTCAAATTGGCTCTAACTCGGTTAGTCATGTATTTTGGCCACGTGTGTATATCGATGAAGCACGACAAAACACTCCCATAATAAAGCCATGTGACACGATTTACAGTATTTTCATCGAAATTGATAAGCCGACATTTATCCTTTCTCTCTCTCTCTCTCTCTCTCTCTCTCTCTCTCTCTCTCTACGAGAACAGTTATGAATAACGATATCTTATGCGTGCGAACGAATTTCTTCTTATTTGCATCAACGAGTACGCGTAATAATCGGATAAAAGTAAGGCAGACGTAGCCGCAAGGGAAACGCCCAGCAACTCACGTAACCATTTACATTAATCTAGCTTTAACCAAAAATAGTTGACTAATTTCTGTTTTTCTTTATCCCACCTATATACAGCAGCTAAAACTTTCAGTTTAGTGTTTTTCAGTCAACTAAAAAATCAAAGTCATGAAATTAGTTACTAAAGTTTTTGTTTAATTTTAGTTTACTTTTTCAGTTTAGTTCGTTTTGCCATCCATTCCCTAATACCTACGCATGTGAAAGATAAATATACATATTGTGAGATTTAAACAAAACAAAATATAAATTAATTAATTAAATATTTAAATAATTATTATTGTGCTTATTGCAATACAGTAACAAATAACAAATACATGATCACGTGTATAACGTTTTTTTTCTGGCGTGCGACCATGATCAGATATAATAGACAGACAGTGACGAGGCTTTATTCTTTCATGTAAACCTTTCGAAGAAAAAGAAAGTGAAGAGTGTTGTGCTTCATTGATGAGTTGCAGTTTTCCACAGCCTTTCTTTTCGATCTCGTGCTTCGGCACCTGTCGGAATAGTACCGTGACAATTGACCCCGGGTCCAGAACCAGACAACTCATTTGCAGCCTAATAGTACATTGTACAAATACTTTTGTGGAATTGCCTGAATCGATGTTTCCACAATCTGCCGCACTACCGCTCGACCAAAATAGGATTCAGCAATAGAAACTGCTTAGCTAAACACTTTCCGCATTTATTTTACGCTCGGGTAACGTGACTGAGGACGCCCGATGACGTCAAATAAAATAATTTTAATTGTCAGACAGACAGTCAGCAGACGAGACGCCCTTGGCCAAATATTTTTCTCTTGTCTGTGTCTGTACCATATATGCATAGTTGCACTGTATAGTTTCTCGTATCTCTGAATGAATCGTGAAAAAGGACGTCACGCGACTCCTGCACACACATGCACTCGAATTTCGAAGTGCTTGCATATCCGGGAAAATAAATAACAAGTCAAACAAAACCACGTCGTCTGCGTCCGCGGAGCCGGAACGGGAGACGGTGATGAGAGCTCCCCGGCAGCGGCAGACAAGTCGAGGGCAGGGCAGGGCGGGAAGGTTTGCCACGAGGGAGTGGAGAAACCAAACCCATACACGGCCAATGAAAACAAATCTAGGACTGCAGACACCGCGAAAAAACCGCCGATGTTCACTCGCAGTCGTACTTCTTTATACTCGTGGGAGCATCGGAAAAGGAGGACGGAAATAACGCAAAGCAGGGAGCCTGGTTGATCTTCAACTGTGGCGCGCTAATGAACGCAGCGGAAATGTAGAGCTGGCGAGTATTGAGAATGCAGGCACGCCGGAAATAAAACTGCTGGATACGCTGAATTGAAGGCCACGCGTGTCAATAAATCTTTCACCTCATAACACACGAGTTGGTGGATTAGGAGATGGGGCACACAGAGGGGGAAAGAGAGGAGGCCTTGCGGAGGTATTATCACAGCTCGTCGATCGCATCGGAAACGCTGCTCATGAAGTTCTCTTCCGGGAGGGCTGCGGCGACGCCGGAGAGGTAGAGTATGTCCCGTACGGAGTCTGAAAATGGGAAAATGTTACAGAACTTTTGCAGACATACAACCAGACCGACTGTTAGCAAGCAGAGAGAGAGAGAGAGATAGAAGGATAGACAGACGAACGGACAAATAGACCGACAGACTGAAATACCGATAGACAAGGAGACAGATGAACAGACAAACAGGCATACAGACAGCCAGGCAGACAATCAAGCAAAAAACAAAAGGAACGGAAACGGTATATAAACATCCGCACAAAAACTGTGCCTGGGACAGACAAACAACAATACTCGATAAAGAGCCCAATCACCAAGTCGTAACATTTGTCATTTTCAATGAAATGAGATGCCTCGACGGCTTACCCGAACAGGCCGCAAAGACCACCCTGATGCCTTTTTTATTGCATTCATTCACCAAACGCAGGAGCTTCTCCGTGCCGACAACATCGATAAAGTTAATCGCACTGCAATCTATGATGATGGCTCGAAGGGGCTTGGCCTGCCGCGGCCCTGCCTTCGTCAGCAGCGAATTGTTTTGCACGATATTGATGACTGCATCCGTGGCCTGGTCTTGGCGCCGTGTGACCACCGTAATTTCCGTCTGATTGTTCCCCGAAGAGGGCTGTTGACCCGATGTCATAGTCTCATCCATTTCCGTTGCTTCTAGCTCGGGTACCGGCGAGAGGTAGCTGGATACGACCCGTACGTTGGATATCATGGCTTTCCGAATTTTCGCCACGAAAGATTCGGCATTGCCCGAGTAAAGGGGGCCGTGAAGGCGAAAAATTTTGATACCAGAAACTTCATCAACCTGGAAAACGAAGCCCGTCAGTAAAAGAAGACTGCAGATATTCAGACACATAAACTTTAAGATATGGGCATGGAGTAAGACAGACTAACACGCACAGACAACGAGACAGGCAGGCAAACGGAAATACAGACAGACAAACATACAGACAGACAGGCAGACAGGCAGACAAACAGACAGACAGGTAGATCGACAGAGAGGCAGACAGAAACAAACAGAGAGACAACTACGATTGTGTTTTACCATGGGATCCTCCAGCGGTTTGATTTCATCCAACGTGCCCCGCACCCGTCCCAAAACAGCCACCCGTCCGTACTGCATCCGGAAAGCAAACACCAGTAATGAATACAACACGCCAATCGCCAGTCCATAATCCACATCTAATAACAGGGTCGCCAGGAGAGTCACCATGAAAATGGACGCATCAATCAGCGAGACCTTCCACAAATTCCGCACTTCCAGCGCTCCCTTCAACATGTTGATCAGCGCTACCATGATGATCGCACCCAGACAGGCTTTAGGCAACGGCTGCAGGAACCGTCCCAGAGCTACTAGAACAATCAATACAATGACAGCCGAGACCAAGCTGACCATCTGCGTCGATCCTCCAACAGATTCCTGAACTGCACTACGAGCCAACGCGCCAGTCGCGGGGATGCAAAGAAAAAAGGAGCCGAAAATGTTGGAAGCACCGATGGCAATCAGCTCTTGATTGGCGTCAATTTTGTAGTTGTGTTTCGTAGCGAAAATTTTGGCGAGCGAAATGAGGACGGCCGATGCGACAATAGCAAGGCTGAAAGTTCTTCCTAGGATTTCTGGAATGATGGAATAGTGCGGAAGCACAGGGGCGGGAAGGCCAGTAGGGACGTTTTGGACGGTCTTGACTCCCCACTCCGATTCCAGATCGAGCTCGTAGGATGCCAGCGTCCCGAAAATAATCTGTGGACATCGAGCAACCGATTAGGGAAGAATCGAACATACTAAACAGAAATTATTAAACAACGGTAGCAAATAAAAGATAGATAAAAAGACAGAAAGGCAGACAGACAAATAGGCAGGCAAGCAGGTAAACAGACAGAGACAGACAGACAGACAGACAGAGAGAGACAAACAGACAAAGAGATAGACAGAGAGAGACAAACAGACAAAGAGATAGACAGATTTAGACAGAGACTTACCACTAGAAGCTCAATAGGGAATGGCACTCGAATGATCTTCATAACACGCGGATTTTGATTGACGAGCACCCTTGTGAGGTACAGAATAGTAATGCAAATCAACGAGACAATCAGGGTCGGTACGTGGGTTTGACTTATTTTGCTGAAGAAGTCGATGTAAAACTGCAAGTGCGATTCAGTTATTGCTCTGAAGATGGCGCGCATCATACCGCTCGATGAAGATCCTTACGTATACGAGCTTTAACGGTCCATAACGTTCTTCTAGCCCCTGAATGCCGAACACTAGCTTGACTTGACTGGTGAAGACATGAAATGCCGCTGCACAAGTGAACCTAAAATACAAAATTATCAAGTCAAAATCTCATATACCAGGCACGCACAAACACATCAGGATGTACCCTTTCACGAGGTGATCGGACAGGAAGACGGCCAAATAGCCTAACCGGAACACCCCCATCAGGACCTACAAACCGGAAAAATATATCCGACAAAAATAAGTAGGGAAAGTTTAATGATTTCCTCCATACCTGCCATAAGCCAACGGCAAGAGTCACGGCGATCGTCACCTGCAGCCGAATGTCCAGCGGCATCTTGTCGAACGTGGCTGTCCCGTTGTCGACCGGTGTTTCGGTGTGGTTCCGGTGGGCGATCATTTCCGCTCCGACGGTATGCACAATACCTCCGGTCATCAGACTCGTCACCGCAAAAGTTCCTAAAGCATAAAAGAAAGACTCAGGCCGAATCCAACTGCACGACAAAATTCCATGGAGCCGATCACGATCGTGTTGGGTTCTTGGAATTAGGAATTAATTATTGCCACCATAACTTTGATCTCGTACACATCCTTTTATTTCAATTTGATGGGTCTTACGTTTTCGAAGAGATCTAGTTCGCATCGAGCGGAACTTACCGACAGATGCATGTTGTGAAGTGCAGAGACAGCTGTAAATGAGTACCGGGAAAAACGAGGCATACCTGCGGAAAACGAAAAGTAATTTGTACCGCCCGTGCAGTTTCTCTCGCCCGCCTCTATGAGAGTTTTTATTTTGAACGTACAGGCCATTTATCGGTTCAACGCCGGAGAGCACTCCATAAGCCATGCCTGTTGCAAACAAAATGCATTCCCAGTTGACATTTTTCTGGCTTTGCTAATGGGAGCTTTAGATGGAAACAGTTACCTTGTGGGATGTTCAAAATGCCGACTGTGCAGCCTATATAATGGAGAGGCCGATTATTTAGGGAGGAACCCTTGAGGAAATATGTGTCCGAGATGTGATGGTGCTTACCAGAAATGACGTCACCCATCAGGCACGATCGGATTTTGTAATTCAGCAGCCAGTCCAGAATGGGGAAGGCACTGACAATCTGATTCTTCATACATCCCGCGCTGCAACGGAACCGGCGGATCCATCCGACGATGCGAGTCCGTAGTGAGCGATGTAGTTGCGTCCATGGCGCCAGCGGCTGATATTTCTCTGCAGCCATACCGTCCCTCTCGAGGAACTCTAGAGCGGGTGTTGAATTGGCAGTACCTGTAGAAAAAAAAACAAAGACATGTTAGGTAGAGTGGAGGATATACGTGTCGGAACTAAGTGTCTGTCGCGGCCGCGCAGCGCTCACAGGCCTTTCTATATTTGTCGGCCCTATCTATTTCCTTAGTGTCTACCATGTCGGATAAATACTTCACTCGTAAGTAATGCCATTCGGCTTTCTACTCTGACATCGCTCGTTTCGCTGAATCTTATTCGGCTGCACTTGCCGCGTCGTCGGCCCCTTCAACGTAGAAGGAATGACATCGACATCTACAACAGAAGCCAGGTCCACCAAACCTGCAATGAAAACGAACCAGTTGATTGAACTATTGATTCATTTGACTCTTAACCGAACGGCCAAGCGGGTGATTGATCGTTTGGCTCATCTGCATTTCAACCACTTGGTTGAGCGCTTGATCGATGTATTAGACAGGGACTTTCATACCCGAACAAAATGTTCCTCTCCCGGCCTTGGCGTTCGTCCCGCCTTGAATGCACTATTCGCACTTCCCAATGGTAGACCTTTCTTCTTCCAGACAGCGCAGCGGATAACAGTGTCGAGGCTTGTTTTTGGGATGATTTTAACTAAAGACGTCTCAGCCCGCGGTCTTTCAACAGCGTCTTCTTTCCCTATTTGCTGCATCAGCTTTGCCAGCGATCAAACCTATCCGGTGGACGAAACTCTCGAGAGAATGGACGTTTCTCATACAGGGTGGTTGACCGCGTCCGGATTTGTAAGCGGTCCGGGGTGCTCTTTCCGTTTCCGCGCTGCAAAACTCCTCCGCTGGATCTTTATCCGCACTACTGGCGTCGCACATTGTTTCTCAGCTTGCTGCAGGTCTCAGTGGTTGGAAAAGTCTTTCCCCTACTACGAAGTACTAGTGTCAGAATGCCGAGACGGGACAGCTACAAGAAGTGGCGTAAGCGCTGGTCGAAGCAGTCAAGAAATTTATCCTCGTTTGTAAACAAGCAAAACGTGCGATGTTGTTTGATTGATTGATAAATGGCGCTGCTGGCCACGAGACTGCACAGCAACAGATGTGTACTGTATACCAGAATGTGAAACCTACTTTCTCACCTCTGCAAGGATGTGATTGTCGGATACGGCGTTTCCCAAAATTATTTCAAAAACTGGGCTCAGAATGCTGGCAACTAGAAATGACGATAAGTCGTGCCTTGTGCGTGCTTTGTGCGTGCGGCACATTGGAAATAAACTTGGTAGTTAGTACTTGATTAAACAGCAGTCATGATAACGGCACAGCGCATGGAGCGCTTAGAGACGTACGAGTTAATCGCACAAATGCTTAATCTGCGAAAAGCGTCGACTGTCGAGCGGTGCTCGTTTTCAATATTTTGAAATGTTTCGACCGGAATTGGCCTCCCGGCTGTCACACATTACGATTTGGAGAAAACTTTTATAACTGCCCAAGGGAGACAGACTTCACGTGCCACCTGAATGTACCTCGCACTGTGTAATGCACATAGAAACGTGAAAGAACGGAAAGAGAATGTAAGGAGAATAACGTATCTGTGTATCGAGACGAGTCCTGCAATTCGAACTACAATCAGCCAAGGAGTGGCGATCAGATTATCAGGGTCTTCGGCGACAATACGGTTTGGGTCGCCTCAGAACGTCAAGCCAACTTTCAAGTCACTAAAAAACGGCGGGTAGCTTAGACAGTGCGAACTTGAACAGCTTCAATCCCCCTCCCCCCAACGCCTAGAGACGACAAATAACCCGACACTTTTTATTCTATAAGACTCACACAGGCAGGCAGGTCCGTAAAGGAAGATGACCTTGCGGATTCCGGCTGGTTATAAGTTAACTCTAGTTGAACTCAAACTTTTCAAAATGCTTGCATATCAGCAATTAAATAAATAAGTCGAAAAACATAATCCTGTGAATGCAAATACTGCAATCGGTTGAGCCGAGACCCAGGGACTCTAGCTCATCAGTTAGCTGGGAAGGCATGCAGCGGTCGTATCACAGTTCCTCGATCGCGTCGGAGACGCTGCTAATGAAGTTCCCTTCGGGGAGGACTGCGGCGACGCCAGAGAGGTAGAGGATATCGCGTACTGAGTCTGAAAATCAAAATTAGTTAAATGCGGCTTACGAAATTCGGAAGTTAAACAGCCATCCCAAGAAGCAATAATACAAGCGCACAAAGATTAGACAATAAGACAATTCATTAAACAAACAGACAGACAGACAGACAGATACACTAAACAATCAACAACAACTCGAAGATTACTCGATAAGAAAACACGAACTAACTGACAATCATTCTCGATTAAGCTGGATGTAGGCTTACCCGAGCATGCCGTGAAAACGACCCTGATCCCTCTCTTACTGCATTCCTTCACCAGCCGAAGCAGCTTCTCTGTGCCGACTATATCAATAAAGCTAATAGCACTGCAGTCAATTACGATGGCGCGAAGGGGCTTGATATGCTGCGGTTCTGCCTTGGTGCGGACCATCGTAATCTCGGTTTGACTACTCTCGGAGGACGGTTGTGGAGCTTCTGTACCGGTGATCTCTTCGATTTCAGTTGTTTCCGGCTCAGGGACCGGAGAGAGATAACTGGACACGACTTTCTCATAGGAAAGTATGGCTTTCCGAATTTTGGCAAAGAAAGATTCAGCATTACCAGAATAGAGTGGACCGTGAAGGCGGAAGATTTTGATTCCGGGAACTTCATCGACCTGAAAGAAGCGAAGCCCATCAGCTGGCAGATTTTCAGACTACAGATAACGACACAGGTAAAAAGGCACAGTCAAATTAGCTGTTTGCCTGTCTGGTAAACAGGCACGCTAACAAACAAAGAGAGAGACAGAGACAGATAGACAGCAAACACACAGCTACACAAGAGGACAGACAAACAGATAAACAGATAGACAGATAGACAGATAGACAAACAGACAAACAGACAGACATCGGACAGAGCAAAAAACGTCGTGATACCATAGGATCTTCCAGAGGCTTGATTTCAGTCGACGTGCCGCGCACCTTTCCCAAAACAGCCACCCGTCCGTACTGCATCCGGAAAGCAAATACCAGTAATGAATACAGCACCCCAATAACCAGTCCGTAATCCACATCCAACAACACGGTGGCCAAGAGAGTCACCATGAAAATGGATGCATCAATCAGCGAGACCTTCCACATTTTCTGCACGTCCAAAGCCCCCTTCATCATGTTGATGAGTGCCACCATGATAATAGAACCCAGGCAAGCCATCGGCAACGGCTGAAGGAATTGCCCCAGGGCGACCAGCACAATCAGCACAATGACGGCCGAGACGAGACTGACGACCTGTGTGGATCCTCCCGCGGATTCTTGTACCGTACTGCGAGCCAGACCACCAGTCACGGCTATACAGAGGAAGAAAGAGCCAATAATATTGGAGGCCCCGAGGGCAATCAGTTCCTGATTTGCGTCAATTTTGTAGTTGTGTTTGGTAGCGAAGATTTTAGCGAGAGAAATCAGAACCGCCGAAGCGACAATAGCAATGCTGAAGGTTCTTGCTAGAATTTCTGGGATGACGGAGAAGGGCGGCAGGACGGGGGCAGGAAGGCCGGTGGGGATATGTTTGACGGTCTTGACGCCCCATTCCGATTCTAGATCGAGCTCGTAGGATGCCAGCGTGCCGAAAATAATCTTTGGGCACAAAACAACCGATTAGGACACAATCAGACAAGCAGAACAATGTCAACAGCAAACGGAAACTTCAACAGACAGACGGGCACACAAACAGGATTGGCAGTTAGACATGTACGGCATAGTAATTTAAACAAACAATTAGACAGACAGATAAACAGACAGACAGACAGACAGACAGACAGACAGACAGACAGACAGACAGACAAACAGAAAGACAAAAAAACAGACAAACAGAAAGACAGACAGACAGATGAACAGACGGACAGGCAAACAGGCAGACGGGTAGAGAAACAGACAGACTCACACACAGAAATATAGACGCATAAACGGATAGGCAGACAAAAGGCAGACTTACAACAAGGCAACTCAAAAAACTCTGACAGAACAGAGACTTACCACCATAAGCTCCATGGGAAAGGGCACTCTGATGATCTTCATAACGCGAGGATTCCCATTGATGAAGACCCTCGTGAGGTACAGAAGGGTGATGCTAATCAACGAGACAACCAGCGTTGGTATGTGAGTGTCTCCCATTCTTCTGAATAAGTCGATGTAAAACTGCAAACAAATTTTTGGTGATCGGTTCAGTTACTGCACTGCGAAGTAGTGGTACGTCAGAGGTCTCGATCCCTCTTACATATACGAGCTTCAACGGTCCATATCGTTCCTGCAAGCCCCGAATACCAAACACCAATTTGACTTGGCTAGTGAAGACATGGAATGCCGCCGCACAGGTAAACCTGAATTATTTACAGAAAACTAAAGTGTGAATCTCAATAAACAGGCGGAAAAGCTCTGAGACCTACCCTTTCACGAGGTGGTCAGAAAGGAAAACGGCCAAGTAGCCCAACCGGAGAACTCCCATAAGAACCTATTGACAGACGCCAAATCATTATTCAGACAATAAAAAGATGATGATAACTGAGTGAAATTTTAGGCAATACCTGCCACAACCCAACAGCCAGCGTCACCGCGGTCATAACTTGCAACCGGATGTCCAACTGGATCATATCTAACGAGGCTGCACCGTTGTCGGCAGCCATTTCTGTGTGGTTCATTTGGACGGCCATTTGCGCCCCGACGTTGTGTACGATGCCTGCTGTCATTAGACTTGTCACCGCAAACGTTCCTAAAACATACAAAATTAGCATTAATTTCAAACCGCGCTCTGAACAAACTCGACCAGGCTAGGACGGAATAACTTGGGCGACCAAACGGATAAAAGTAGAAGTGCACTAATGCGCACCTAATATCTGCGCATTGCACATCTCCACTGTGCGCAACAGGCACAACGCACAAAACACATAAACATAGTCATCCGTTCACATTTTTTAAACAAAAAACCTATGTTTTTGCCCTCCGCCTTACTTCGCCCAGAAACTGCAGCCGTATTCGAAAACGCCATAAAACTCGGCCTCATAAAACATCAATCCATTTTAGGCTTCGGACACGGCAAGGACTTCAAAATCAACGGAAACCGCTCGCCTGGAAAAAATTCCTTAGTGAGACTCGTTTTTCCGCCTTCCGCCTCTACCGTAGCTCGGTTAGTCTGAACTTTTCACCAGCTAAGCCTCCCGTTTAACAGTTAGGCAAACGCGGCGTCCGAATTCGGCTTCGGATTTGCCAAGTCTGGAACATTGTTGGCGACCCACTTTCTTCCCCGTTAAAAAGGCATCTTCCACAGTAAGTCTCATTCCTCGCTTCCGCGCGCTCCGAAAAGTCGTAATTTCACCGACCCTTTATTGCAGCTGAATACATTGGTCCAAAGACTGTGTCACCGCGTCATCAGAATTCCGCTTCGGATTTCGCAAAGACGAAAACATTGTTAGCGACGGCGAAAAAATGTCATCCACAGTAAGGCCCCTTCTCAACAACAGGACGCCATGGAACCACTCGGGCCTCATCCGCAATTTTTCATAGGCCAACGGATTCGATCAGCCACCCACTTTGTCGTCGTACAACGCCCCACGCGGGCCATCCTCCACGTGGAGCAGAGGGTCGAGCGAGAACGGAGGAACGGATCCTCGAGGGGGTCGGGGCAGCTTCGGCGGTGGGCGCCCACGCGGGCGCGGCGGCTTCCGCAGACGCCGACGAGGCGGACGCTTTTGCAGCGGCGGTGAACGGAAAGGGCCGTGGAATAGTCGGGCCGATCAGGCTCTACGTGACCCTCGCGATTTGAAGCCAGCCGTGCCGGGGGCGGATTTGCGCGGCAATCTAGAGCACTTTTACGACTTGGAGCGGAATCAGGAGTTCCAGCCGTTGTTGAAGGAAAGTGAGGGAGCGGATAAAGCGGTAAGAATTCGCGGTTGCGGATTGCGGTGAATGTTGGCGGGAAATTTTGCGTGCACAGCTGAATTCAGGGGTCCCAGCTAAACCACGCCCCTTTCGCGTGGGGGGGGGGAGGCAGACTTAGATTGACGTTTCTCTACCTCTCTTCCATACCGGCAAGGCACAATATGTTTAAGAATTTTAATAACTCAGCAAAGCCTGAAAGGTTTCCATGGTCAGTTGGCTTGTTAGTTGTTACACCGATGGATAATTCATTTCACCACTTTAAACAAGTCTTGGCTATACGCGATTGATTGATACCAATGGAATTCTTTCAAAATTGGCTAAAATTGAAGGGTGGTACACTTTATATATTTTGTTTCGACAATTTTATCTTAGTGACCACATTATACATTAATTAATTAATATTTTCAACTGAAAGAAATATTTAATAATAATTCAATTTTATTTCTCTTATTCATTTAAAAAATATTTTACAAAATAATACGATCCCATTTTGTCTTGTCGTTTCAGGTTGAGACCGAAGTTCGTGACTTCCTACGCACGAAGCTCACCAATCCCGACCACGCTCGCTACCTCACCGCGGCGGATTTCGCCCAACTCGGCCTGTCCAGCGACGCCATCTGCCAACTGAACCTGACCCCAGCGTCCAGCGGGATCGTCGAATTGCCGGACATGGTTGCGGCCCGCCGTCTCTCTGGCACAATCAGCCTTCAGCTGGAGGAATGGGAACGTTACTTTGCCGTGGTGAAGGAGCTACACTCGCTGCAGGTGTTCGACGCGGGCCCGGTGGTGGCGACTGTGGAGTCGGAAGCGACGCTGAATGTCATCGACGAAATGCTCGCGGAATTGGACAGGATGACGACGGCGGCCGCAAGTGTGACACAAACCTGTCGAATGAAGCGGAAAGAACTTTTCCAATCAGCAGCGGGGAAGATTTCGGAGAAACCGAAGGGGTTGTTGGTCAAGGCTGCCCGGACGGCGGAGAAGACCGCGGTGATGATGGGGCTTCTCGCTGCGGTGTTTGGGCTGAGTGCTTGGTACACTTGCCGATTCAGATCGTGAGTCCTATCTTGTTTTCATTGTTGTTCCTCAGTTTTTCTACGGAGTCTTGAGTTGTCTTCAAGATCGAGATTCTTCTTATCATTCGAGGGTACTTACCGACAGAGGCATGTTGTGAAGTGCAGAGGCAACTGTATATGAGGACCGGGAAGAACCCCGCGTAACTGTTCAAAACGAGATTGTAATTTTTTCGCCTCTTTTCTGTTTTTATTTCATTTTGAACTTACAGTCCGTTTATGGATTCGACGCCGGAGAGCACCCCATAAGCCATGCCTGTCGAAAATACATTCCCACTTGATTGGTCGTTGTTTTGGCTCTTTACGTAGAGACTTTTACCTTGTGGGATGTTCATAATGCCGACCGTGAATCCTACAATCGGGAAAGGGCGATTAGTTAGGGAGAAACTTTTAAGATTGAGTGTCCGAGATGTGGTGTTGCTTACCGGAAATGACGTCACCCATCAGGCACGATCGGATTTTGTAATTCAGCAGCCAGTCCAGAATGGGGAAGGCACTGACAATCTGATTCTTCATACATCCCGCACTACAGCGGAACCGGCGGATCCGTCCGACGATGCGAGTCCGTAGTGAGCGATGCAGTTGCGTCCATGGAGCCAGTGGCTGATAATTCTCCGCAGCCATATCCCCCACTTCTGGCTCCGTAAATTCTTAGCGAGAGGTGAGTTGAGCAATGCCTGTTGAGAAAGCAAAGCTTGTAGGTACAGCGGATGTAAATATCTTTCGAAACTACGTTTCAGGCATGGTCACATGGCTTATGTGTCTACCCGTCTGTCTTTTTGTTCGTCTTTCCATTTGCCTGCCTGGCGGATTTTTGATTGATCTGAGTTTCTATTTTGTCTGCCTGTCTGTCTGCCTGATGTGTCTATCTGTCAGTCAGTCAGTCAATCGGTCAGTGTGCCCGACTGCCTATCTGTTTGACCGACTCTCTGACTGACTGACTGTTTGCCTGTCTGATTTCCGTCTCTTGAACATCTGCCTGTGCCTACTCAACTACCTGGGTTCTGATGCTCATTCGTTTTGCGGACGACCACATGATAGGAGAGAAATAGCAGATAAATCACAAGTAGAGGGAATAGATTTATAGGAAAAGTTGGAAAAGAACAAAAGGAACGGTGTGTAAAAAAAGGCGGATAAAAGTAAAAATATGGTGAAAAGAAGCAGACTCCTATTCACCCTGCCGAATCCTTTCAATCGCATGGAACCCTTTCCCGACTGCGACACAGTCCACATTGCGGGGGAACATGCCTATCTCGAGGTACAGCAACTGCCCCAGTAGCGCTCCCGGCGGTTGCTCAATCATCTCCGCCGCCACGTCAATCACGAACCGCAACGACTCTGCCGGGACAAAGTCCATGTTCGGCTCGACAGTGGTGCCGCGGATGTTGTACGACCGCAGCGGGTAAAAGTCGTGACGTGCCGCCGCTTGGGCGGACCGAATGCATCCGAGATGTCGCAAAGCGTCGCTCCGCGTTGCCTCATCTTTCAGCGTCCACTGTTTCGGAAAGGTTACTTTCCTACTGGACATGACGTGGAAGAGGGACTCGTCATCAAATTCGCGGTTGAGGGCACGGTACTTGTCGCTGAGGGCGACCGCGTGAGCACGGTACGGTCGTAAGGTCGGCGGGAGGACCGTGTCGTAATCATCGCACGTGTCGGGCAGTTCGAGTTTCTGCAGTGCGCACTGGAGGTTGGTGTACGCATCGGAAACGATAACCTCCTTCACCGTGGCGCCGGCATGATCGGGTCGATTGCGTTTGAGACGCTGCGCGACAAGCGAAAGCGACGCGGGCACGCTGCAGAAACGAAAGGTCGGACAGTGGCGGAAGAAGACATGCCGTCGGTATTGGATGTGCTTGCACCACTCCTGCAAGAGAGAAGAATTCTAACTTGATGGTAAAAAATCGGGATATTTCAGTTAAAATCACCTGACGTAAAGGCAAAAGCAGTCCTGACAAGTACAGTACAATTTTTTAACCCCAATTTGTTATTTTAAATATAATAAAAGACAATTCAATCAACGAAAAGCCATTTGTAATACTAGTACTCGTATTTTAAAATAAAATGCAAATGGAATTCAAGCTCAAGATACCTGGTCAAGTACGACTCCATAAATTTCAATCAGTTGATGAATCAAAATATTACTTTTAAATTTTGAATTCGAAGGAATTAATAATAATTTCCCTTTAAAATTTAAATTTAAGATTTAAACAAAAACAAGATAATTCAAATTCAAAAAGAAGGAACACCGAGAGCAAAAGGTAAATACGTCAACCGGTGAGGCACATGCAGTAACGGGAACAGTTCATTGTATAACAATACCTGGAAATTAAAGAGCGTAGTCCCATCCAGTAGGTCATTCAACGTCGCGGTCTCCTCGGCCAGTTTCCGTTCCGCCACCCCATCCAACCCGAAAAGCAGACGCAAGGAATACACAATCGCCGCCATCGCCAAGGCCTCAACACCGCAAGCCCGTCTTTTCGCGTAGGTCGCACTGCCACCTTTAACATCCATCCTGTGCTCTAGACAGTTCACTCCCTCGAGGAATTCCGTCACAAAGGGGATTAAATCCCGAGGCAAATTCAGCTCCTCCACGAAACGCACTACCAGCGGCACGACATTCTGCCGCGGTAACGCGGTCGGACCGAGTTGAAAGAGTTTGGCTACCGTGGTCATGTGGAACTCAATTTCACCGTACGATGTCATGCGTTCCTGACTGAAGAGGACTTTGGCGGTCTGCAGTTCCGACGCGGTTAAATCTGGAGAAGCAGAAAGAGAGTACGAGTTTTACTAACTGAAATTGTCTTCGTCTACACACACATTCACACATGGAACTGTTCAACTCGGAGTAACGTAACGGAGTAACGGAGTAACACACTTTAACAGTTCAATGTTTTCTATGATTGTTTTGGCCAATTTCAAAGTTCGAAAAAGACACATTCGAAGAACTCTATTTCCCTGTCTGAAACTCAAGACCTCCCGATAACTTTTAGAACAAAAGTTAGTGGAAATTTTCTGACGCCAGCCTACCTAAAAGGTAATTTAAAATCGACCGGGGAAATCAAATTTTATTACAATATCAATTCTAGCAAATAACATATACAGTACGAGAGCTCCGCCTCTTGAAATCCGAAACAAAAGCTGCTATAGCCTATCGCCAATTCATTCTACATTAAGTTCCAAGTAAGAAAACGTAAAAACATAAACATTTGAATTTGTGTTGGAACAAAGTCTTGCACAGTGAATTGAGTGAGAGGAGAATTGGCATCTGCCAGTGTCAACGGTTCAAACCTTGCCTTGTAAGCTTGGCAAGGAGAAAAGTAGAAAAACATTTATACCGCAACAGGTTCTTCGTAGTTAAGGTAATTGACAAGCAGACAAACTGACATAACATTCCATACAGACATACAAAGACAAAAAAAGTTAAAATAGATATATAAACATACTTGCAAACAAGCACAAAGCCAGCCAGTCAGCCAGCCAAACAAACAGACAGACAGACAGACAGACAAAAAGGCAGACAAGACATTCCGATTGACAAGCAAAGAGACAAAGAAATAATTCAAAGACAGGCAAAAAGAGAAGCACAAGAAATATCGGCTCTTACCTTGGGAGACATCGTGATTCAGATCCAGGAACGGAAAGTGCATCGCCCGCGTCCACCGCAAAACGTCGCTAATCAGGATTCTCTCATCACAGTACAGCAGTCCCAACATCACAATAGACAATATCCGCGAAATGGTCAGCCGTTCCGGCACCCGGAAGATATGATCCGCTCGAACCAGGGAACCGTGCTTCCTCAACGGGCCGTTGAAATCGGTCTTGCGTTTTCGGCCTGACTGCGATCGGCTGTTATCATTGCGGTTCTGCGAGTTGTCCACTCTGGTCTCCTTCATCAGCAAATCCTGCTCCCGCCAAACATTTAAAATGGCGTTCAGGTCCGTCTCCTTACAGTTCATCAGGCAGGAAAAGTCCTGCGGTCGCAAGGAGTTCAGCCATGCTTTGTCGTTCATTATGGCGTCCTGAATGCTACGTGACACGTCCGGAACAGCAATTGTCAGGTAACTAAACGAATAAAAGTTACTCGTAATGTAGGAAAAATATCAAGATGAGTCGAGCGAAAAAATATTGTCTAGTAATTAATTGAAAAACTAATTCATTCATTAATGCTAATAAATTTCTATATAATTTCTCGACTAACTTATTCCGACGTCAGACCTACAGTATATTCCTACTCTTTAACTAATAATGCCTGAATTTGTACGAATTACTTAATTTCTCCATTGATTCGTATACTTCGTCTAAAATAAATGAAAATGTATCGTAACAAAATGAAACGTGTGCGAAATAATAATCTTAATAAATAATAATGAACGATAACCATGCTAGCTTATATGCCTTCGAGCTTTCACTAAAAATATGTCGAAAACGTTTAAGAACGTTTAAGAACACTTCTAAGCGCCCAGCTAATCGATCGATTGATTGGCCCCATTAATTCCCAAGACATGTATTATACCTGAACCAAAGCTCCATAACCGTCTTCCGGAAATGTCTCGATGCGCCAGCCTTCTCAACCAAGAAATCCACCTGATTCCGTAGGATCTTATCCGCCACCACAAAGATCGTCTCACTAGCCGTGCTCGTAGCATAGTTGCTCGTATCTCCATCATCCGAGCTATCACTCTCACTCGCGCTGGCAATTGACTTTCGACTCTGGCTGTGAGCTTGCAAACGAGCTTCTCGGCGAGTAATATTTCGCTGCTCACGATGTGTCACCGCATTTAACGCAGGAATGAAATCCAACTCCGTCGCCGCTTCGGCAGCCACACCTGCAACGGGATTCCTTCATTTGATTGACCAATTGGCTTACGCGAATTGAACTAGAATGACTGGGCGATTGATTAATTGATCTATTGGCTCGCATGCATTTAAACCACTTGACTGAACAGTTGATTGATCTATTCACTCGGTTGCATTTAAACCACTTGACTGAACAGTTGATTGATCTGTTAAATAGCAAACTTCCATACCTGGAAAAAGGCTCCTTTTCCGCGGCGTCGACTTGTTTCGTGCTTTCGATACCTTGTTCTTACTTCCAGGTGGTCGGCCTCTCTTCTTCGGGGTTTCGGACGACGGCGTCGGGACTTTATTTGAGGTCTTCACTGCAGACGTCTGCGCCCGGAGTATCTTCTTCCCCTTTGCCGCAACGTTTCCCGAAGAGCTCGCACGCATGCTATTGACAAAAATCTTGAGAGATTTCACGTTTTTGCTACCGGGTGGTCGACCGCGTCGGGGCTTGGAGATGGGTGTGGCGGCGGCGGCCGGGATCTCCATATCATCTGGTTCGTCATCCGCACTGCTTGAGTCCGACATTCTTTGCACCCAGTACAAGTATCAGCTGCTCAAAAAATCTACTTTCTATCTCTAATAATAATCAGGCGGGCGAGACTAGATGTGGTGAAACTGAGTGGTGATGCAGATCGATGACAATAGTAACAAAATGCGTCCGTTTTAAAAAAAAAGAACAACAAAGCGTGGTTGTTTGATTGATTAGAGCACTACGAGAGTTATCATGACCACAAGACTGCACAGGCAACAAGTGCTAATAAGTCATAAATAAATTACCGGCATTACTTCTTTTCTTAATTACTCTCTTACCTCGTATGCGTGTTAAGTATCGTACAATCCTCTTGCCGTAGATAGAAAGATTGTAGTAGTCTGAGAATTATGACGACCGATTGCTAGGGATTGCGGTGCCAATAATAAGCAATTAGTTAATTAAAGTGGAAGTACCGGTAAAAAGTACAAAGCAATAGGAATAATTTTTGCCGGGATTAAATATAACGTGTTCCCGTCCGACTTCCGGTATTAGGAACAGTTTACCCTCCGGCCTCTCAGATCTGAGCAGCCCGTACTGAAGAAAGATTCTTTTACATAAGCTACCAGAACTCAGGAACTTTGAATCACAGCATGTGTTGGGAACAATTTCGTTCGTTGCCGCCGTTATCTTGACGACCTATAAAGCATAGTCCAACTGCAACTGCATTGGCTATATATCCAATTTTTTAGTGTTTCTCATTAGTTATAACCCACTTAATGGGTTCCGGTAACCGAGATATCCTAAAACAGAGAGCTGTCCTTGAATATGATAGATGTCTCGTTTTTAGAGCACTTGGAGTATAATTGTTTTACTCTTATGTCATTTTTAAAAAATTGTTGAACATTAATTACGCTTTATATATACGGTATACGGTATATGCAAGGCAAAATAATTATTCATAAAAAAACGGAATAAGTATTCTACAAAGTACCAAAAAAGTATTACACCAAAATGGCTGAAACAGCATTATATTTGATGGAGATTCAACCTACTTAATTTAATCTATAAAAAAAGATTGATCCGAAAGAGTTGCCTAGATATGTCAAGAAAATTTGAAGGTTATAAATTATAAACATACAGTATACGTACAAAACTGATAATAACTGGAAAAGGCATGCTGTGAATTTAGCGGGAGATCAAACTGAACAAGGACAAAACCGAGTAGCAGAGGTCAGATGCATGAACCACGTGTTTAAGAGGCCAAAACGGTTGTGAGCTTCAGGAGAAGAACTCTAGAATTTGGAAAACCTCACAAGCGAACTGGCTCTGTCTTTTGCGCAACCGACAACGGTCCCTTCGAATTCGAAGTCTCACGTTGCAGAATGGTATGAGCTGCGTTTGACACGAGTCCACCACAAATTAGCCGGATTAAGAGACGGGTCCTCGTATAAGACATACGTCGGTGACATCACAGTCGGTTGATCGCGTTGGAGACGCTGTTGCTGAAGTTTTCTTCCTGGAGGACTGCAGCAACGCCAGAGAGGTAAAGGACATCGCGTACAGAGCCTAAATGAAAACTACATTTAGCAATTTGAAATTAGCTAATTTAAATGCATCGAACATACGAACATAGTAGAGAGAAGACAGACAGACAGGCAAGCAGGCAGGCAGGTAGACAAGCAAGCAGGCAGGCAGGCAGACAGACAGACAGACAGAAAGACAGACAGACAGAAAGACAAACAGAAAGACAGACAGAGAGACAGGCAGGGAAACAGACTAGCAGACAAGCAGACAGACGATCAGTAGCACATTAGAATCGAGTTAAATAAAAAGGTTGCCGTTCCTAATCAATACGAATAGCTCAATAGCTCACTGGAACAAGCTGAGAAGACGACCCTGACGCCTTTTTTATTGCATTCATTCACCAGTCGAAGGAGCTTCTCCGAGCCGACCACATCAATAAAGTTAATCGCACTGCAATCGATGATAATGCCGCGCATAGGCTGGATGGCCAGTTGCAGCCCTGCGCTCAACACCGGTGGCGAATTGTTCTGCACGATATTGATGACTGGGCGCCGCGTTGTCATTGTGATATCCGCGTAATCATTTCCGGAGGAATGCTGGTCGGCTGTCGCGGTGGTAGCATTTATAACGTGCGTCGATTCCATCTCGGGATTCAATACTGAGCAAATGGGCAAGACTTTTTCGTTCGAAGGCATAACTTTCCGAATTTTGGATACGAAGGATTCAGCATTTCCGGAGTACAGGGGACCGTGGAGACGAAAGATTTTAATTCCGGGAACTTCATCGACCTGAATAAAGTAAAACAAATCAGTGAAAAGACTGGCAGGTACTCATTCAAGCACGCAGGTATTATTGCAAGTGGATATAAATTGAAAGTCAGATAAACTGACAGTCAGACAACCAAAAAGGTGGCTGGCAGTTCGGAGGCAGATAGGAAGTCAGAAACATAGAACTGTACAGACACACAAACAGACGGTTAGTCAGTCACACAAAAAGCAGACAGTGATAAACGTCCACAAACATGCAAACAGATAAGCATGCACACAGACAGAGAGACAGGTACACAGAGAGGTACCCATTTAGAGCAACAGAAACACATACAGACAGACATACAGACAAACAAACAGATAGGCAGGTAGGCAGATAATATTAAACATTCAGGCAGAGGGGGAGGCAGTTTGTCGTGCAACAAGACAAATAGCGCTAAAGACGTTGTCGTACCATGGGATCTTTCAGCGGCTTGATTTCATCTAATGTTCCACGCACCCTTCCCAAAACAGCCACTCGTCCGTACTGCATCCGGAAGGCAAATACCACTAAAGAATACAGCACTCCAATCGCCAGACCATAATCTACGTCTAGCAACAAGGTGGCCAGAAGAGAAACCATGAAAATGGACGCGTCAATCAGCGAGACCTTCCATAATTTCTTCACTTCCAGCACCCCCGTCAACAAGCCAATCAGTGCAACCATGACGATTGCACCCAAGCAGGCTCTCGGCAAAGGCTGGAGGAATTTCCCCAAGGCGACTAGTACAATTAGCACAACGATGACCGACACGAGGCTGACCATCTGAGTTGAGCCTCCCGCGGATTCCTGAATAGCAGTACGACCCAGTCCGCCGGTCACCACAATGCACAGGAAGAAGGAACCAAAAATATTTGAGGCACCGAGAGCGATGAGTTCTTGGTTGGAGTCAATTTTGTAGTTGTTTTTTGTGGCGAAGATCTTAGCGAGAGAAATTAGAACCGCCGAAGCGACGATGGCCAAGCTGAAAGTTCGTCCCAGGATTTGCGGCATGATGGAATAGGGTGGGATCACGGGAACCGGGAGGCCGGTGGGGATGTTTTTCACGATGATCACACCCCATTTTGATTCCAGATTGAGCTCGTAAGATGCCAGCGTACCGAAAATGATCTGTTGACATCGAATAACAAAGTAGATAAACAGTCAGTAATCAGTGCAGTCAATAGACAGACAGACAGACAGACAGACAGACAGACAGACAGACAGACAGACAGACAAACAGACAGACAGACAGATAGAAAGACAGATAGACACAAGAACGAGCAGAGAAGTCCAAATTGACAGAAAAGAACATGTGACATAGATGAGCCGTACCACCAAAAGCTCCATAGGAAACGGCACTTTGATGATCTTCATCACGCGCGGATTCCCGTTGATCAACAATCTCGTAAGGTATAGAAGGGTGATGCAAATCAACGACACGACAAGCGTCGGTATATGAGTCTCTCGAATTATCCTGAAGAAGTCAACGTAGAACTAAAGTAAATTGGAAAAATGGATCAGATTTACACATAACTGCACAATGCGATGGGTTTCGCAGACGGTTTCGGAAAGTCAGTATTTTGATCTCCCCTAAAGTTCTTACATATACAAGCTTCAACGGTCCATGATGTTCCTGTAAACGTCCTATACCAAACACCAATTTGACTTGGCTAGTGAAGATGTGGAATGCCGCTGCACAAGTGAACCTGAAAATTACAGACATCCATGCATCTTCGTAAATTCTCAATAGTCATGTAAAAGATCGCCCGGTAGCACGTACCCTTTCACAAGATGGTCAGACAGAAAGACTGCCAGAAAGTAGCCCAGTCGGAGAACTCCCATAAGAACCTATACAGACAGAGATCATCTGACGGGCTAGATATTCAGACGGTGTAAGGTGAAGCTGCATGTGCATCTGTGTCTGTGTCTGTGTCTGTGTCTGTGTCTGTGTCTGTGTCTGTGTCTGTGTCTGTGTCTGTGTCTGTGTCTGTGTCTGTGACTACCTGCCATAATCCAACAGCCAGTGTCACCGCGATCATAACCTGCAACCGGATGTCCAGCGGGATCATATCCAGCGTGGCTGCACCGTTCTCTGCAGTCGCTTCTGTGTGGTTCGCTTGAGCGACCATTTTCGAGCCGATATTCTTCACGATGCCTGCTGTCATGAGACTTGTCACCGCAAACGTCCCTGAAACATGAGATGAAAACTTTACGCATCGATGAAAAGACTGTAAACTGTAATGGTCACCGATCAAAATGGAAAATCAGAGGCGGGCACTCTACATGTGCACTGCAATATCAAACGAACGAAGACCTTTAGGCACGGAGGACACCTCGTAAGGGGAACTTACCGACAGACGCGTGTCGTGAGGTACCGAGGCAGCTGTAAATGAGTACAGGGAAAAACCCGGCATATCTGTGAGGAAAAAAACATTAAATGAGGCAGTGTTTTAAAAAAGCAGTCGTGTTAGCAATGTATTGGACACATAAAAATGTAAATTTACTTCACTTGTTATGTAATATAAATAAATCTGTGAATATTTGCAGTTGCAACTTTTTTTGTTGAACAAATCGCCAACGACTCTTGTTTAAAAACGCCGTCTTCCGAATTTCATTAAAAATTTCGTCCTCAACGTACAGTCCGTTTATGGCTTCGACACCGGAGAGCACTCCATAAGCCATGCCTGTGAAAAAAATACAACCCCAGAATAAGCTGTGGAACTCACTATGCCCTAGCTTACTAATTGACTATAGCTTTACATGAAGGGATGTTTATAATGCCGATTGTGAGACCTGCAATCGGGAGAGATCGACCAGTTATGGGAGAACTCTTAAGACTGAGCAGGTATCAAATGTGACTTTGCTGACCGGAAACGACATCACCCATCAGGCACGATCGGATGTTATAATTCAACAACCAGTCCAAGATGGGAAAGGCACTGACAATCTGATTTTTCACACAACCCGCACTGCAGCGGAACCGTCGGATCCGTACGACGATGCGAGTCCGTAGTGAGCGGTGTAGTTGAGTCCATGGTGCCAGTGGCTGATATTTTACCGCAGCCATACCGTTTGCTCCTTCTGGAATTGTTGAAACGGTATTAAATTAGCAGAGCCTATTGGAGAAAGAAAGACATGTTTAATAGTTAGAGTAAATGGGCCAGTACTCTTTTTCAGAAAGGAGCTCATGCCTGTCTGTCTGTCTGTCTGTCTGTCTGTCTGTATGTTTGCCTGCCTGTCTCTCTTACTCTCTGTCTGTCTCTCTATATGTTTGCCTGCCTGCCTGTCTGTGTGTGTGTCTGTGTGTGTCTATGTGTCTGTGTGTCTGTGTGTCTGTGTGTCTGTGTGTCTGTCCGTCTGTATATTTGTCTGAGCTGTCTTTAATAGATTCTTCCTCACCTTCGCCGTACCGGACAGTTTTTTTTCTCGATCCAGAATAGCTGAACGTTTCGGTGGTAGCATTATTATGTGCGTATTTCGAAATTCGATAAATTGTTGTTGGTGGCCTGCGACTGCGAGATCGCTAGTTTTACCCTTAGGCGAATACCCTTAAAAACAATCCATCATTCGATGATATAGTGGCAATAGACCCTAAAGGTACAATGTACTAATTGTAAGACAAAGCCATCGTAATGCACTTAATGGCAAATAAAAGCATGGTAAACCCCCTGCAACATGTGGATATAAGATAGATAACCCGAGTCTGTCAATAGGGGTTGGCTTTGAGAGCCAACCGTGGAGGTAAAATCGTTCCTTTGTCGATACGTGTAGTGTGAGTTTGATAGACAGGCATACGCGAGGATAAACAATTAAGAAAAATGGTCAACTAACGAACTGGCTGGATGTTTGCTGCGAGACAGACAGACAAGACAGCCAATCAAGCAGACAGGCAGACAAAAGCCAGCCAGCCAGCCAGACAGGCAGCCAGACAGGCATACAGATAGACTGACAGACACGCACACATAAGAATCATAGAGGCGGATTTAACGGACTGTGAATTTTATTGAACCTTTTGCAAGGTCGATGAGGTGGCGGGCTCGACCTGTACTAAAATGTAATCAAGCACGGTATGGCAAGTAAGTACTGTAGGGTATGTAACAAAAGATACTGTAACTACCCAAGACTACGAACTAGCGGTAAAAAAGCAGCACTCTTGCATTCAGATCTCCAGCAGCAACAAAGGAAGAATGACCGAGGCACCAGAAAGACTTGCATCCTTGTCAGCATACGGATACATCGTACAATCTCTAGGAAATGAAAGCAGTAGCAGTCACATGCAACAAAGTAGCACAACGGATAGACCAGATGCTAATGAGCAACTCATGCCACTGCGGCTTAAGAACTTAAAGGACTCTAAAGTGAACCCTTGCCACTCAGGAGTCTCGCATTCGGATTGGACTGGTACCACCGTGGATTTCACCCTGATGGTCATTATCGGGAACAATCGTAATGGCGTCTCCCAGCTTCTCTAAGCGAAGCAGTGCTTTTTTACCTGACCGACGACAGTTCCGCTGACCGTTTCCTGCTCCTTTTCCGCCGGATGGAGGATGCGAAGATGCAAAGCGCCCACAACGAGCTCCATGGCCATCATCCAAGATGTGGCGACCAGCTCGAAGGTGTCCCGGCGAGGCGATGGCAGGCTCTGCAGCTTCGGAAAGTCCACTTTCCTGTCAGCACGGAATACGGAATCGCCGAAAGCGATGCTGAAGGTTGCGTCACACCGGCACAAGACCGGAATTCGTCGCTACATTGTGGCATCAGATTGCAATGTGGATTTACCGTGACGATGCATTCGTCCGACGAGAAGGACTTTCGATGGCCCAGTCCAGTAGATGCGTATTCCAACCAAACGGCGATGAATACCGGAATGGTGTTCTTAGTCCGTGGCTGGCTGGAGAAACGGATGACTGATTTCGGGGAGACGAACTTGAACTGGTACAGTGCCAACAGCTCCTAATTTGAGACTATTCCATCCTGCACAATTGGTCCCGCATTTATATTTATGTCATTCAGCACTGATATTCTAACTCATGTGTGTTCATTTTGAAACATCAAACCAGTTCCAGTTTAAATAAAACTGATTTTGATATATTCTAAATTCGAAAGTAAATTTAGGAATTATTATTAAGTTATTTAAGGGTCTAAACTTAATTTCAATTTGTTTTTAAAACACCGTTTTAGAGTACTGGTACTAGTACCATGTACCAATATGCAGTTTGAGCTAGCGAATTTCGATCAACTTTAAATTTGGAATCGATTGGCATTAATCGGCGGAGTTATATGAGCCAATCTCGGAAAACTTCTCTCAATATCGAAAAGAACAAAACGCATCGTCCCTATTGATAACCGAAAATATATTATCCCTGACTTCCAGTTGCTTCCAAATTGAATTTTGGATGGGTAAGTGTCAAGAAAAGTTTACTTCCAAATACCTATACAAGCTGACTGAGTTCCACTACACGGAATTCGGCCGGACTTCACCTACACACTTTGCTGATGCCACTAGCGATATCCGAAGGCTCAATTAGCGGCAGGCGAACGCACCCGATCAAACCGTGAAGTTTGACACGAAATTCCGCACTGTGATCCTGCCCGCCGGAGTTTCGCACCGCCCACCTGCAGCACACGAAAAACCGGCATTAAAACTGATACTAAGGAAACGCGGCGGGTTGAATCGGTCGGGTGGCAGAGGGCGCCACAAGTGTAAATTAAACGCGGTGTGTTTGAAGTTAGATAGGCGTTGTTTACAATTCACAATTGTGGCGCCGTCCGCCACCCGACCGATTCAACCCATGTAGCGATTCAACCCGCCGCGTTCCCCTGATACACATATATATAGTACATAAGAGTTGAGTGCTCAGTACAGGAACTTCCGGTTATAACACTGTCGAGGGTTTCGACACAACCTTGCATACCGCCTGGCAGCTTGGTAGACCAAGTTCTCACTCGGTACACACAGCTCGTCCATCGCTAAAACCGCACGAATTAACTCCTCCGGAGCTTCCAAGAAGCCATCCTCATTTAAGACGACCGGCGCGCGAATGCAGAGCAACCGTAACGCCATGCATTTAAGATTCTGTTCGTCCAGGGTTTGTGACTACAAAATTGGAGTGAAAAAAGTACAAGTTAGCTTGCTATCGTAACCTCTCAAACTGTTCAAACTGAAGACAGTCAGTGTGCGGTCAACAACGATTTTCTGGCTCTTTGGCTTCGTTCGTGGCTTTAACGGAATTTGAGCGAGTACGCAGGAGTTGTGTACTGCACTCGAGCTACCTTTTGGAGGATGAACCATAGACCGGGGACATTGGCATTGACCGAGGCATGGGCCAGGACGAAGTCGCGATATCGTTGAACCAGTCGCAAGACGATGTACTTCTTCGCGCAGTACAGCGTCTCCATCACGATCTCCAGCGTTAACCCAATTCTCTCATCTATATATAAATACGTAAGAAATTAAAAAAAACAAGTACACTATCACCCATGAACAACAACTAAATCTGTAGCTACTCCATCAATCAATCAGTCAAACCATCACTCCGCTGGTCAACCCACCCATTAATCAATCGCAGCGCGCCCATAGATATGGGTCCCAATCAACCCACCAATCAATCTAAGAGTACCCCATAGCTTTTGCCCAAAACGGTGACAGTTCAACGGAAAGCTTGCCAAGTGCACCAAGTTCTTCCCACTATACACACAAAGACCTCTCACATGTTTTACATTGCAGTACCTGAGCAAGATTCGAAAAGCTTCGGGTTCCACATCGGGAATGCATATGACAGAGCCGTTTTCCGGGAGATGGCCGTAGAACATCCGGTAGAAGCGCTGCTCCCCATCACCACCATCCACTTGTAAAATCAACGTATTCACATGCTGCCAGGAAAATGGAATCTTCACAAGGTCAGCAGCAAGCATAGTTGCCTGACTTGTGGGCGGGAAAGTCGGCAGTGGCGACGGTATTCCCGGCTGACCCAAGGAGGAACACCACATCGGTGGGAATGGGGTCCGGATTGGCCAGCAAATATTCCGTTCGTTGGCGGGAATCCCGTGCATCCTGCCACGTCTCGTGGAGCACCATAGAATTGGCCACTTTTCCGCGGGAAGTGGAAATGGCTTCGGACGACGCTGAAAAGATTCGAGTGAAAAGAGAAATGGAAGACAACGAAAGCGAGAATCAATCAGGTGTGTCATTTGAGATGTTCCCTGTCATCACACAATCCGAATTAACCGCTAATGGCACAGGAAGCATGCTCAATTAAAAATGCTTGATATCAATTGGTCTCTTGGAGTTGATTGAGAAAACTGCCTGATCATTCGCAACGACCACCAGATCAGTGGGGCTACGTTATGCTTGATTGTTTTGGTTTTCAAAAAAAAGAACCACAAGCCCGCATAAAATAAATCAACTTTTCCAGAGTCCCTGATGAAATTTCCAATTCTCTTCGCCATCGCTTATCCATTCAAACCTCGATTTTGTCTCCTGTCATCAAAGGAAGCGGAAAACCACCGGGCATGGAGACGCCTCGGAGGAAAAAAGAGGAGGACATCGTGGAGATTCCCGTGTGGAAACGTGCCTTCCAACGATCAGCTGTTTGGCCGGATAAAGTGAGTTTTCCCGATATTTTTTATTTACCGTAGAAAAACCCGTTCAATTTCATGTTGAATTGCAGGATGAATTTCTGGATGTGATTTACTGGATGCAGCAGGCTTTGGCGCTGATTGTCGGCCTCCTCTGTGGAGTACTCCCCTTAAAAGGCTTCCTCGGCTTCGCCGCGTAAGTGCTGGATTGAACCAACCGAACCGCGTGATAATTTTGAATTGTATTTTTGAAATGATTGAGGATTTGAAATACGTTGACCGGTGACAGGAGCTGCAGAACAAATGTTTGAAATTCTGGTAAACATTAATGACAATCGATCAATCAAATGCCTGCCACAATGTGGGTTCCCCCTCTACACCAAACATAACAATCAAGCGGAGCAGGTATTTAATGAATGGCAGGAAATCGTTAGAGTTTGCTGTTGATTGTCTGATGAGATGTGCTTTGCGTTTTCTTCTACTAAATTTTGAGTTGTGGTACTAGACCATTGTGTGTGACTTACAGGTATGGAGCGACATCATGTCTGGCGGTTTTTTGGTACTCTACTAATTTCCAGGATGTGGACTTGGACGACACTTTTGGCGACAAGACGACGGTGTTAAAGGAAGGCTTTCCTTCGTCACTTGCAACATTTTTGGTAAGGAAGGAACGTTTATTTGCTTGGCTTTTTATTCTTTAGCTGGTGTATCCCTTTCTGCAGTTTCCGTGAGTAAGAAGTTGGCAGAAAGGCAATCTAGAATATTGTTTTCCTTTTCCGACCGACGCTAGCTCCGCATTATATTTATATTTAGAGGTGTTGAAATTATTTTAAATTCTAATTAAATTAGGTAAAAAGAGGCGGGAATTAGTTTAAATTCTGACTAAATTAGGTAAAAATAGGTTGTTTAATAGTTTTAATTAAATCATTTCTTAATTGAATTAAACTTATCCGTTGAATGTTCAGATTTGACTGAATCATTTAAATCGATGAGACTTGAGTTGAGGTTTGATTTAAAATATCGAACTATCTAATTTTCGGTTAAAATTAGCAGATTTCTAATATAAAATTTAAAGATCTTCTTTGGCTGACGTGCTTGCTGATCTTCCAGTTTAAACACTATATTTAATTGTTATTTGAACAGAAATTTATTGCACTTGCTGAGCACGTTCATTGATTGACTGATTGAAACGAGTAGTCATCGGTGTGACCAGCCTTCCTGCAGCAGTAATGAAAATCTTGTCAAATTTTGCAGGTGACATGGATAATGGTTTACACCGCGCTCCATGCCTTTTAAATCAGCTGGAGTGGAGGGAAGGTGGCTCAAGACGTCCAAACATGGTTCCTCGTACACTACTCGTACCTACCTTTCCGCATTCCCCTCGCGAGCGTGCGCGCCCTTTCTGTTTACCAGTCAGTCATCTGCGTGATTAATCACGACCAGTACTGCCGTCGGGCACAACTTGATAAACCAGTTTTTTCACTTAAACTTTTGATATGTACACTTTCAGTGATGCATCTTGGCGGAAGGTTTCGCATAACTTAACAACAACAAAATAAGAAGGAAAATAAAAATATACAAGGGTGTCTGCTATTTCACATCTCTCTCTGACTGTACAGGCGGAAAAGTGACGGAACGTAAAAAGAGAGGGAGAGAAAAGCTGCAGCCAAACAAGAACAAGTAAATTTCCGATAGTTTAACGCTTCTTCGATCCTCAATGTGGGAACCTAGAGAATGATGGAGAGAGTGCGGTTCGCTGAACCAGCACTAAGCCATGCGAAAGACGTCACAACATGTGTGGAGGGAAGTGTCCATTGTCAGATGTGCGGAGTTTAACTTCTCCGTAAACTCTTTATGGACCACTTCTCCAGCGTGTCTTTCGGGCTTCGGTGCTTGGAGACCGACCGTTGTTTCGGCTGGCTGCTGCTGACAGTATGGGAGGAGGGTGACTGGCAAAATTGCAGCGGCGATGACTTCCGCCGGAGTGTGAACCGTAAATCCACCTCGGTGGAGTTGATGGCGTAGAATACTGTCGCGTCAAATGGAATGACGAACTCTGCGGACATTAAGAAGGGGGGGGGTATAAAGATAAGATATACCAGGTAATTCCGACCACACACGGAATTTGTCCGTGCGCTGACAGTGAAGCAATTTGAATAAAGAGATCCAAGCACTCGCCAGGCACTTGAGATACTTAGTGGACAGACATACAGGTACGCAGGCCGGCAGGCAGAAAACATAAACACAGGCAGACACACAGAAAGACAGAACAGACAGACAGACAGACAGACAGACAGACAGACAGACAGATGGACAGACAGATAGACAACCAGGCAGGCAGGCAGACAGGCAGACAGACAGGCAGAACCATATAATAGGTTCTGATGGGGAATATTGGAGGAGTTCAGTATTAGGCATTAGAAATTCAGGCACACTAAGCTACCGAATTTTGGCAACATTTGGCAAACCGGAGAGCGCTGGAATTTTGTTCTAAATTTAACGAAAAATTACCTTTGTCTTGCGATAAGACTTGCACGAGGTCGTAACAATTTGGATCGTCGTACTGCTTTCCGTGCTTCTCCAAGGCCGCCTTTATCACAGTTTGGGTCTTTTCGTTATCATTCACCAGGATGCCCTTGTAAAGGTTCACTCCGCTGTAGAAGACACTGCTGCCACAGTTTCCGTCCAGACTGATCTTCAGAATGCAGAACGTGTCCGAGAGGTAGGGTGATTTGGTGGCTGCTGCTGATGATTCCGTGGCGCTGGTCGCTCGTCGGTAGTCGAGTGACTGACTGGAGGAAATGGAGTTCTTCCGGGTGACGGTGAGCAGGGGCGTGTAATTGAGCAGATTTTCCTGTGACACCATCCGTCGCAGGGTGTTGGTCAGGCCGTTCAGCAGTGCGTTACGCTTCCGGCCTTCACTTGAATCGGAGACTTCCGAAGTGGAACTGGTCAGAGGTGGCTCGATAATGAATGAATTGTTAAAGCTGCAATAAAAATTAGGCAAGAATTAGTTCAGATCAGACAAATACATTTCGACGACACGGAGATAAACACAGAGAGAAGCATCCGGAAAACAGACAGCGAGAGAGAGGTGAGTTGTAGACAGACAAGCATGCAAACAGGCAGACAGAAAGGCAGACAGACAGGCAGACACTCATACACACAGACAGACAAGCACACAAAAAGATAGATAGACATGCATGGCAGCAGGTAGACTGATCGTCAGACATGAAGTCTAGTGGTTTTTTGTCTGCACTTGGTTGCACTCTATTACTCTCACATAACGAGGTAATTGTTTCGTAACAAAAGTCATCTCGTTTCGGTACAGACAATCGGGGTCAAGCGTGCTATCAGCGCATATAGTGAGATGCGCATTGATCTACTACGTACTTACTACAGACAGACAGACAACAAACACCTCGAAAAACTCACCAGTCCTCACTATCGAGCACGCGCAGCGATTTGTAGAACCAGTAGCGGAAGTGGTCATGAGGCTCGATCAGATAGGTCGCCGCGGCGGACTGACACAGGCGTATCTGCGCGAGGATCTCGAACTCCTTGCGGCACTTTTCAAAGTTTAACAGCCGCACCCCTGACTTGTTAGTCACTTCATTTGGGAGGGCAGTGTCCAGCATCACCAGATCCGTGAGGAATTTTCCGAGGTAGGGGATCATACCGTGCACAGTTCCCGGCTAAAATATACATAAAAAAATCTGCATGAAGAGCATTATAAAAAATATCAATCTTACAGAAAACTTGATATAGTGCAATATAGCACCGCACGATTAAAACATCAGCAATTCATTAGTTTGAACAATACTAAAATTAATAATAAATATTTAATAATGTGATGTCCAGAGAATTAAACAGTATTGTGATTTATTCGAGATTTACGTAAGAAAACGGGCAAACAAGTCGGACAAAAAAATTTAATTACAGAAGGAAGTCTTCCGTGTAATGGCTTTGTGTTCTGCGAGAGAATTTGATTCTTTACATACAAACTACTACATAATCGCGGAATAGTGTGTTTACTTACGTTGTCACTGTGCGAGCGACGATGAGTTATCCGTTTGGCATTCTTTAGTGCCGTTGGCTCCTTCGGAAAGCCGGCATAACTCCTCGATGACGGAGGCGTCGTCACGCCTGCCTGGAATTCGTTCCGCTTGGCTGACCAGTCCGTTTTAAATACCGCAGCGAGCTGCTGGAATTTCGCCATCTTATCCCTGCAAAATAAATCAATTCGTCATATAATTGGCCGAAAGAACGCGCAGAACAACATAGACAAACCTTTAGAGTGGGTCTGTGTGTCTGTCTGTGTGTCTGTGTGTCTGTGTGTCTGTGTGTCTGGGTGTCTGTGTCTGTGTCTGTATTTGTGTCTGTGTCTGTGACTGTGTCTGTGTCTGTGTCTGTGTCTGTGACTGTGTCTGTGTCTGTGTCTGTGTCTGTGTCTGTGTCTGTGTCTGTGTCTGTGTCTTTGTGTCTGTCTGTGTGTCTGTGTGTCTGTGTGTCTGCCTGACTGCTTTTCTGCCTGTCCGTTTATTACTATAAAACAGCCATCACTTTGTTTGGCCGTTTATTTTTGCTTACGCAGGCAGAGAACTCCAAAGTCGTTCCAGCCGAAACACCGGTTCTGCTTGCAGTGCGGAAATGACCGCATTCAAGGACGAGAAATTCTTCAGCACCAGCAAAAACTGCGCCACATCAATCCACTTGATCAAAAGCCGCAGCCGCAGCGATGAGCACATATTTAAGTTTCCCAGAAGGGTCGACTCGACCCTCGCGCAAACGGCGTTAAAGTGGCAAATCGTTCCCTGCACCGTGTCGGGGGTCTTCCGGCTGGCCCGTTCGCGTGCCAGACATTCGTGCGGTCGTAAACGCTTGAGGAGTACGGCGTCTAGTAGGGTGAGTTGTTCGGCGACGGCTTTATCGCTGTAGTTGAGCAGGTCTTCGGCGCACGAGAAATTGCTGGGAGGATCGTTAAATGGGGACGGCTCGGCTTGCATCCATTCGAGGACCTCCAAATGCGGAAGTCGTGATGACGAGTTCAAGGCCGCGATCCGCTGAATGAGCTTGTGCCTGAAAGTCGGGAAAAATTAGAAGGGTGCAAACCTTGACAGCAGACAGCTAGACAGATGCGTAGACATACATAGGAAATGTACGTAGGTGACTAAATACTCGGAAGAGACATATGATGAACTCAGCAGGATAAGGTAAGCGGCATAAGCATTTCCTTAAATTTATGGCTTATTCGTGGGGCCTAAGATGCAAGTTGCATGCGGATACGTTCATGGAACCCTGAAGGCGTAAGATTCAAATAGGAATCTCATCATAGAGCTGTTTCAGAAATAACAGACAGGCCACGCGAACGTACTCAAAACAAAACAATTCCGGCAAGTAAATCGACGCCTAAACTTTCGCCCGCGAACCACGGCTTCTTAAAGTACACCATGTGTCTGCACATAATCCCGATTTTAAAATCTGTCACTCTGTCTGCCTGTCTGCCTGCCTAACTGACTGACTAACTGACTGTCTTCCTGACTGCCTGCCTGCCTGCCTATATGTCCGTCTGCTTACCTGCCTGCGTGTCTGTAAGTCTCTCTTCCCCCCTGCCTGTCTACTAGACTGCCCCTATTTCTCTATCCCCCAACAAGGATATACCGAAATCTGGAGTTTATAGCGTACCGAAAGTCGATATCCTGATGCTTTTCCGAGTATTCCATCATGAGCATGATACTATCGTCGAGTTCGACCAGCGAGCCAGACGTGAAATCCTCCGGGTAGCTGTCGAGAAGCGTATTCAATAGCTGCCTAAGTGGTCGCTGCCTCGGAGAATGTTCCTCCCGCGCCTCAACTAACTGCCGCAACAGTTGTTGCACCACATCCACCGGATTGGATATTTCCCGATAAGTATCCAAAAAGATGTTGACGTGCCCGGAGTCCAGCTCGTTGTCTGGCGTGATCAGACAGCGCAAAATCCGGTCCAAGGTCCCCGCTTTGAGGTTGCGCACTTTGACGGTCTGCCATTCCAGGTAGGACACACCTCCTCCCGGTACGGCTAATGTATTACTGGCCGTGTCCTAAAAATAAAATTGCGTATAAATAGTAGACAAGCATATATATATATAATATTTGCATAGGCCGGTTGTGACTACTCGAGGTTTGTGGACTAGGGCAAGGGCGTGCTTGTTAACACGGCGAGATAGTACGTTTTGTTTGGCTATATAAATTTGTTATTATTTTTGAAGGCTAGCCGCGAGAGACTTACGAAAGTGGAAAATGAGGCGGAGGATGCGAGAGCGTGCGACGACGCCATCGTACCGGGACTGCCGTAGCGAACGCGTTTGAGGAAGATACTGTAGACTGCGTCGTCATCCTCTTCGTCCATCCAGTATCGGCGGCTTGCAGTCTGAAACTGAGATTTATCTAAATTAGTTTATAATGTGTAATAGCAATTTGCAGGACAAATGAAATACGCGGAAATGCGGAAATGAAATGTATCATTAATAAAAACTGAAACAATAAGTTACTGCCTACATATATGTACATACATTACAAACCTAAAATAACACAAAGTTATGCCGAAATTGAATGTCTACAAATTTACCCTTAAATTTAAGTGACATTAAATTCTAGTATTAATAAGAGTGAAAACTTTTCTAGCGCTGTAACTAATTCTTTAATAAATTGTTGTAGGGAAAAATAATATATTTTATTTATTATACAATTATATTTTGATTTTTATTTTTTTATTATTATATTAATCAGTAATTTCAAGCAACCTTCACATGACTGTCACGTTGCGAGAGTTTTAATCACGTCAACATTCCGCCTGCACACATTTAATTCATCTCCCTCGGGGTGGGGTTCATTTATACGAAACGTGAGAAAAGCTTCACCTGACTAAAACGCACGCAGGCACGTCCAAAAAACAAAACAAACAGCACACGATTTATTATTATTGTCTAAATACCTCCTCACATGCTGCTTACCTGTTCGGGCGAGCGGCGTGTTGCGCTTCCGTTCGCCGGTAATGGTGCCGGCACGGCCGGAGGAAGTAGCGACAGCGACGACGAGGAGACCATTGTCGCGGACGACGTCGTCTGTGGCGTCATGATACGATTTGTCAAGGGAGAAAAATTCAATCCGACATGGAATGAATTGATTATACGATAAAATGGCCGTCCTCCAACATACAAAAAGAAAGAGCGCGTGATAGAACGAATAAAAAAATATAATAACTCTCACCGAAAATGAGAGAGAGAAAAAATCTCTTTATCGAATTCAAAGAGACATGCGAGAGAGTGAAAATAAACGCGACTAAAGAGAGAGTCGAGCGCGAGAGGTAATATAATAAAAAGAACTGTCGATTAGTTTGTTGCCGCTCGATCGTCGTCGTCGTCGTCGCTGAGCTGAAGGAATGCGCCCGGAGCTTCGTATACAGAGAGATACGAAGATACAGAAAGATACGAAGATACAGATACACACGTCTTAAATTCGGGCCACAAATTACACGTCGTCCGGTCGCGCGTATATACGTACGCTATATATATGTTCACTGCGGTGGTCGGTATCACATCAAACGATATTAAAAGTGCATATAAATAAATATATTTGTAGACAGTTGATGGAAAAAATATATATGATGTACGATCGGGCGATTAAGTGACGAGAGCAGCTGCGAAGAATCGGAGAGCACATACACACAGATTGATCAAGCGAAAGCGAAATGACGCACAGTCATCAAATATATATAGTTTGCTCTTTTCCAATAATAACGATCCCTCAGCTGGAAAATAATTTTTTGCCGCGCATATTTGATATGGACGTTGTGATGAGAGGCCGAAGGAATTTTTCGCAGCTCAGTCAGTCCGTCCGTCCGTGATCTGTGGCAAAATTCCGGAATGTGACAAGAGCGTGAAGTTATCTACAACAGGCACATTTTTCCAAAATAGAAGCCTCGGCAAAAATTCCGGAAGAAAAGAAGACGCCAACAATCACGGCAGAGGAGGAGAAGAAAGGAACGAGTAGTATCAAGTTCATATTTCGGTCGATATCTCCCTCACGAACTTGACGGATTGATAAAGTCGAGGGGGGGAAGGTGGTACTAAAGGGTACTTCCAAGGCGTATATCACAGCATCAGGTATACATCTCCAGTACGCGTCTCTATAAGTACTCAAAAACAAGGACCTAAATTAATGTCATTTTAGACAGATTGCGCGCGCCGGAAGGATAAGATTAAGTCCCAGCGAATTTTTGGATACTATTATGTGGTTTCGTTTTGCTAATCAGTGAAGGTGAGGGGGCATGTTTGGGTATACCCACGGAGAGGTACCGGAGTTAATTTTGATGAGAGATAAAAAGAGTAACGACGACTATCAACAACAACATACAACACACGAATAGTGGGAGAGCGAGACTAGACAGAATGAATGCAAAATCATGACAGCTTTCTCCCTCTGCAGAGTGTAAAGTGTAAATTGACGGTTTGTCACGCATACGGCACGCCTGCAGGCAGGCACACAACACCGGCGAACCACCTTTGTGCCCGGTCGGTACGTGGCATACGAGTATGTGAGTGTGTGTGTGACTGTGTTTTGGTGGGTTCTCAGTGTGTCCGTGGAGAACTTGCGTAACAGCTTTCTGTAGTAATGAGAGAGAGAGAAAGAGAGAGAGACAACTCAGACAAGCGGGGAAAATTTGTGCCTACCGCAGCGTGTTTGGCTACACTTTGGTCAGCTCGTTTCACCTTTGAACGATAGAACTACTCGACTGCTCATGCAGTACTACCAGGTACTAACTACAGTGGGGTACCCGCGGTGAGGGGTCTTCACGCATACACACGCACACACACGGGGAGCCACACCACCGCGCACGGTGGGTACACACGACGAACATGACGCATTGTGTGCCGGAGAGACTTTCTTTTTTGTGCCGTGCGCCGGGTGCGAACTGAGTTTGTTTGAGTCAGACCAAGGCAGTCGTCAATTGGGGGGGGGGGTTTCATGGCGGTGATGACGCGGTCGGTGGTCGGTCGACCGCTGAATGCGAATCGGATTGCGGCGGTGTCCGGCGGGACTGGGCGGGACAGCTCTCGGTGGCGCGTTTGTTGTGCTGTGGCTCCATGCTGTCTAGAGATCGGATTCGAATGTGGAGCGATGAGGCAGTTCGAACGGCATGCAAGTTAGTCCGGAGGGCAGAGCACTGGTTTGAAAAGAAAATGCAGACAAGGACAGGCATGGATACTAGCAGGTAGGCGGGCGGGCGGGGAGAGGACAGGCAGTCAACAGGCAGGCAGGCACACAGGCACACAGGCAGGCAGTCAGGCTAGCCGATTGACGATCAAAGGTAGTCACTTTTGCAGACACACACCATATGCCTTCGCGTGAATAGTGGGTACGGGTCAAGGCCGATTAAAAAGCTAATATGTATCTGCCTTGATGACTCAGGGTCCACCATACCTACGTGGGTGTCTCCTTCTCCATCACTTGAAAAAATTAAGTCCTCTACCACTTGGCAGCTGCCTCGTAGCGTGAACACCATTTCTTAGCAGTGACTTTGATGCAGCGATGCCTCCTCTCCTCCGCTGAGCAACAACGCGACTAACCTCAGCTGTGAGACAACTACGCGAAAGCTGTGGGGAGCTGCTGACTCAGGTCGCAAACACTACCGGGTACTCGGCCAGTCAAATAGACGGACAATTATGCAGAAATTGCATTCTTCACGCCTCTCGGAGCGAGCAAAGTTAACATACATTATTGAACACTCAATTCCTTCCTGCTGATTTACGTATGCATTTTTCATTGCAGCACCCTCGTGTGCGTGATGTTGGCGTACCAGACAAAATGACCCCATCCGTGGCTGATGTAAAACAACATCAAAATATACAAAGATAATGAAGGTTTGAACTGATTGAACTTGTGACAGACTTGTGCCTAGAGAGCTGACGGAGGGAGGCGGTCATCTCTCAATGAGGACCCGGAATTCGTCGCGGCCAGACATTGAGTGTACTTATCGGTACATTGTACTTTATCTGTCGTGACGGTACTCCGTCAGATGTGAATACAACTGGGTACATCATATATGTATGTAAATGTCAGACAACAATGCGCACATTGTTTATAGCGGACGTGGTGCAGTAGTTTATATGGTAGTAGCCTCGTGACATGTAAATCAGCAGACAGAAAGCGGTGACACCCTTTCGGAGATAGTCGTGCTCCACGATGCATAAAGGCAACAATAGCTCATTAAAATATGATCTGATGAGGCTCAATGAAGGTACAAATACACGTAGTTACCCAGCCGATGGACATGCAGGTTGAGTGGCAGGCAGGCAGACAGGCAGGCAGGCAGGTAGGCAGACAGACAGGCAGACAGATAGATAGATAGATAGATAGATAGATAGATAGATAGACAGATAGACAGACAGATAAACCGACAGACAGACAACAGGGCAGTCAAGCAAATAGACCTTTACAGAAAATTTGTCCCTTGAGAAATTCAAACGCGGAAACCGACCAGGCAGCTAGGCAATCTGTTTCGATCAAAACAAGCGCTAGGACATTCGGCAAAGCCACAGAATACATAGCTTGTAACGCCAGACATAAAGAAAGTACTTTCAGGTCTTCGGACACCGCCACCGAAAATTTATGTGATTCTGCAGCGCAAGCTCACTCCCTCACAGCTAGACACACATAATCATAACTCACTCTTAAAATGTCAACACGCTCGCGTTGTTGCGGTGTTGTTTTTTTGTGCGAACTAGATTACAATGCGATCCACCAGTGAAGTGTCGAACGCGATAAATCTGCAATCCACGCCGTCACCGATCGGCGAGCGTACCCTCCAGTTGCAGCACACACACAAAACAGAGCACAGATCAACGGTTTGATGAGTACTAGGCACCTGCAGACCGAGGGAGAAAGAGATGATCACTCAGACAGACCCTGTCGGAACGGTCGGGAACCCGCTCTAGAAACGCATTGTCTGTCTGTCTGTTTGTAGTATATACCAGCGTCTACCATGCATGGTCTCATTACCGCAGACAATAGGGTCAACTGTTACTCTTCACTTTCTCAGCGAAAGCGGTTTTACTATGCCACAACTTAGAGAACCCTCTCTAGTCTAGCCTAACTAGCGTACGTCGACTGTGTCTGTGTCTGTGTGTACGTTTTTTTTCGCCGCGAAGACCCTCGACCCATCTCTTCACCTGTCGGTGCAAATCATTTTTCGTGTTTACCAAAGAGATGTGCGCGATCGATGATCTAATCACACAGGCACACGTCACTTTTGTCGGACAAGCCGAAGCGTTTTTTTGGTTTGGGCAAACAACGGACTTCCGAAGATCTTGTTGACCGGTAGTGTGTCATTATGCTTTCGATGGGTATTTAACCCACATTTTTCGCCGGCCGGCGAGAGAACGCGAGAAAGCGAGTGGCGCGAAGAAGCGCTGTGCCGGTGACCGCATACCTGGGAAATATATATGGACGACGACGAGCGCGGAAATCGACTCAATCGATCAGTCACAACAAGCTGCTTAATTAAATAGATAATTATATAATTAATTTAATTACTTCGACAAAGCAGCCTACGGCTACTCTGGAAGGAATCGCTTAAAGTATATATACTAATCCATATATATACCTCTTATACACTTTATAATCTATAAATTTTGCACAAAAATAAATATGCAACAAATAAAAACATGCCGATCTGTTTTTTATATTATTCAGAAGTCTTCTAGTAAATCCAAAAAATTTACGTTCTGAAAAATATTGGCTGGGATAAAAAAAAATTGAAATTTCTGAAACAGCATTACTAAATCAGTGAATCAAGCCCAGGCCAACTGCAATAAGTGAAGCGGGAAGTATTTTTCTTATTTTTTTCTGAAACCGCAGATGTGATTTCCACCTCGAAACACTAATGTGAAATCATGATATATAAACAGGTATTTTTGAGAGGAAAAACCACGCCAATTGGGAGATCAAATCTCCGTTCTTGCCCAAGTTAAATGTAAATTGTACGCGTGTATATACACCCTGTATCAAATATGTTTGTATAAAATAAATGTAAATGTATTACGTATATCCCGTTCATCGCGTACCCTCAATATACTATAACTAGATAAAATTAATTTCAGTATCAGATCTCGCTAAAATCGTTGGTTCATCTAAGATCGTAGAATCTCGTCATCAGAATGCACTATAATGGTATAAATTAAAATCTCCCAAAAAGATCGTAGGTTTCCAATTCCAGCGACAGCAAAAGGGGCCCGCTGGCAGTTGTGGCTGTATTTTTGTAATACACTTCTTGTTAAATTACTGGGGTACTTTTGAACAAAGAGCCTATAAGCAAATGTCCAGCATGATCGGGCTCTTAACGAGAACAGCGGTGCTATACTGCTGCGATTGGGCGTTATGCGACGACCTTCGATCTCGCAGAACCCTTGAAACCGTCGGTCATGTCGAAACTAAAGTTCGGAATTCCTCGCAGATCCCTCAAAACATATACACACACAGGTAAGAAGGTGCGGATCCTGTGCTCTCAAAGAGAATGAGAAGCAGATGCTCTTTAGAAAGTCGGTAAAGCTTTACACAGTACACACCACTAACCTTAAAATGAACAGTAGAATCGATGAGGCAACGATGTTCCACTGCGCAAACCGTCACACCGGCGATCACAGCGGCAATGCCTGTTCCAGCATCTGTGTTTACATGCAGAAACTATTAATTAAAGCAATCTACAAAACTGTGTCTGAAGATCATGCTATTTGCTCCGTTACTGTACTCGTACTATATAATCTACGAGGCGTCCGGCCTATTCTTGCAAGGGATCAATTACCAGTGCCAGTTTCGGATCGCTGCTGGTAGTTTGGTGTACCGGCAAATGGAATATTTCTCCTGCTCCGATCAGAGCTCCGATCAAATTCTTATGTTTGCTAAAATCAGTGCATTATGAGAGGTACTTGTGTAGGAATTTTCAGGACGATTGGATTGACAAACTCATTTCGGACACCCTGCGGTAAACCGCCAAATCAATTAATCAATTGATTAAGCCGTATGTTAAACGGTGAAACCTATGTCCCATTGTAGATCTTTCCCAATTGTTCCCTGTTGAACAGAACCTTGTCCCCGTAAAGCATCACTTTCAAAACTTAGATTTTTAGGAAAAAAATTTCAAGTGATCCGAGACTGACACTGGCAATTGATCCCTTGTAAGCCGCACATTTTTCTGACTTGAAAAGCCTGGTCAGTAGCCATTCCCATTAAGGGGAAATTGGAGTTTACGTGCAAATAATTTTTTCTTCACTTGTGCCTTGAAGAACTCAATTTGAAATCAATTGGTATTAACCAAATATTATTTTGGACTCAGGAGGCGGAGTTATGGTCACATCTTGGAATGCAACGGGCACCATCCCAATTCTTTCTAAAACTACACATAGCTCCGTCCCGTGATCTCCGAATATTATTTGAATACTGCCAGTCGATTGAAATTTTGGAGAGAAAAAATATTTTAGTATATAGTATAGATGAATGAAGCCCCGCTTTTTCACCATTGTAACTAACTGTAATTGTTTTAAGAAAATTGGTGATTTCAAAAAAGCCCGGCTCCTCGTCATCGCACCCTTTCAGCGCAGGGACCGCTAAGTACAGAAAATTCACAGATCGGTAGGTCAGGAGGCCGTGCCCCACCCCGCAAGGCAATGTCGCGAACGGTGAGAAACTCCCACAAAATGCTCGGATTTTGCCGTGAAACGGCTGAAAAGTTAATAAACAATCAACTAATCAGTTGATCGCTATCTAATCGAACCTGTGGTGATGTAAGGTTTAACCTGTAAACGATTAACTTCGATTTTGTAGAATGGAATGAATACACATTTTCCCCTCAAATATATCGCTTGTCGCATTAAGCTGCTTGGCATCAGACGGAACAATCCGTTTGCCACGGGATCGAATAAAAAGACTCGAGCGCTGGTGTTGAACGAGTGTCCGACTATATTTCGCACTAACATGGGCGTGTCGATTGCTCCGGAAGATTTGTTGTCTTTCAACAACGAGCGCAGTACCTTATATATAATAATATAAAAGTAAACATAATATATCTATAATACACACAATATATAACTAATAATAATTAATGTACATTGTAAATTTAAACAGTGGCATAATATATCTATAATATATGCAATGTACAAATAATAATAAATAATATACATTGTGAATTTAAACAGGCATCACATGCTTGCCTCTCCGATGATCTTCAGAGAAGCGTAATTTGAGAGAATCGTGGGAGACAGCTGAAAAAGAGGCGTTGCATCTAGCGTTACTGCAAATAGCATGAAATGGGGGACGACTTCCGGAGAGGTCATTATGTCATCCTTGGCATAGGAGTATTCGTAGTCATGTTTCGCTCTCCGTGTGATCTCTTGTAACACGTCCTGTCGTGCCTTAATGGCCTTGCTCGTTATTGCAGTTGGCGCGGGTGAGGCAACAAACAAAGATTAATATGCGAAAAATAATAAATATTTTGAAATCCAAGATGCCTTGGACATCAGACCCCCACTCTCCTATAAGTTTCGAAATGATCAGAAACATAAGGCCGAATTTTCGATTCAGTTGTGGGGAAAAATACGTTTTGTCCCGTTGCCCTTTCAAAATTGTCAGGGACACAAGGCCGAATTTTGGTTTCAATCTTGAAAAAATTCATTTTGCCCCTTTTTTGTCCACCCTCTTGCCTTATTGTGAGACGTCCTTGTTCCAACTTGTAAGGACCCTAAAGTTAAATGAGCCCCTGAGACTACTACAGTACACTGTGTATTCTGGAACGGTACAATAACAACTCGATCGTTCTGACAACCTTTGCGAAGGAGAATTGAGAAGGTGGTTTACTTGTTTTGGTAGATCATTTTTATGCCGTATTGTTTTATATTAGGGACGTCTAAGCAGTCGGCGTAAGCGTAAACTTAGGGACACAGACCAATAGGAATGAGGCGGGGGTGTGGCCTCTCTTACAGTTAATTTCTTACGCTACTGTCTGACTTAAGGGGCAATGGGCCTTAAGTTTCGCCGTAAGAAAGGAGTAAGAAAATTTTAGTGGAATTCACCCTGCCAAATTTTGTTTCCTTAAAATTTTCTGCTTTTACGCTTTACGCCCAGATCCTTACGCCGAGTGCTTAAACATCCAGTCGTAAGCGTAAACTTAGCGGGTCTTACGCCTAAGTTTACGTTACGCTTACGCCGGTTTGCTTAAACGTCTCTATTTTGTATTCTGACCTTCCACCCACATATTATGGTCTAAAACGGTGAAAGAGGAGGTCCAATGTTCACGAATATCTCGTGAGCTATGAATAAACAGATAAATCTGTCCGTGATGCCTATATGCCGTTTGTACACAACTCTAATCAATTCTTACTCAGGCAAATGCGATCTTGGTTAACGGAATTGTGATAAAAATTACTGCGATCGAGAATGCTTAGAGGGTAAGGGAAACATCACATGATCACTTGGTATAACCAGATATACAGATTTATCAGTCTCTCAAACAAATACCACTACTGAGCATTCAAATTCAGCAACCTCTCGCAGGGTACCGTCCCACTGTATGCGTGAGACCCTCAGTTTGCTACCAAACATAAGTGACGCTACAGTACAAAACGTTCCGTGTATCGTTGCGAACATCGTATACTGACCATCACTTGACCGTAAGTCAATTGTTCTTGTATTATGTTTTGTAAATTTCAGGCTACGTACCATTTCATTATAATAATCCCTCACTTCACCCCCTTTCTCTATCGTGTTGTATGGTTTGTTTAGACTATAAGAGTACTCAATCAAACTAAATTAAGTAACTAAAAATAATTAACTAAAAAACTAAATTAAGTCATTATTAAATTAATTAAATTAATTGTTGTTAAATTTAATTTCTGAATATTTTATTGATTGTTATTGATTAGTTTGTTAAGTACTTATTATTGTTAAGCTATTAATTAAATACTATTAAGAATACTGATACTGTAGTGATAGTGTAATAACAGTGAACACAGATCGACACCAAAGTGACCTCCTCGATTTCAGTTAAGTCACCGGAAATCACCGAATTGGAGAACGTGTCGACTTGGAAACTTATATGATCACGAAATGAATACCAGGACTAGCACAGCAATCTGTCTCGTCTTCCTGATGGCCGTGGCGCAGGTGCACAGCGGCCTGATCGGCATCCTCGCGTACGGCGCCTGCCAGACAGGCTGCAACGCCGGCTGGGTGGCTTGCTGTAGCGCCGCCGGAGTGACCGCCGGAACGGTGACCGCAGGACTGGGCGTTCCGGCTGCCGTCATGGCATGCAGTGCTCTCCAGGGGACCTGCATGGCGGCCTGCGCTGCACTCGCCCTGGCTCCCACTCCGTAACATGACTCTACTGGCATATACCATCACCATTTTGGTCAGCGCTATCAAGACGTACTAGTACAGTATAAGCTACTTTTATCGGACTGTGTGTCCCATCAGGGACTCGTTTCAAAAATTTCAATTTTTTCATCAAACGTGGACCATCGTTGATTGTTTTATACCTCCCATCTGGAGTTATAATATGTATACGTATATTAAACCCTAACAATAACTGAATTTTTCGAAAATGCTTTGAAATCCTAGGGGAAGTCACACACACATCCACCAGTTTCAAATTGATCAGGAACAAAGAGTCAAATTTCGAGTTTAATTTTGGAAAAAAAAGCATTTTGCCCCTTTGCCCATCCCCTCTACTATGAGGGGTCCTGGTTCCCACTTCTAAGAACCCTAAACGAGCCCCATTTTCCCGCGACCCTTTTCCGTAGATGAGAAACCTCAAGACTTTTGAGGAATAAGGAGGAGTAGAGACTTTTGAGGAGTAGTTTTGTACGTGTACAAAAACTCTGGCCGATTTACCGTTACTCCTTTTTCACTTACATTTCCAGTCACAAGCTTTGCTGGATAGCGAGACTTTGTCTATAAACTTTGTCCCCAGACTTTTTCTATAGATTTAAACACAATTTTCGTAATGCTATCCCATAAAAAGTAAATTTGGAGTCGATGGGCATTAGCCAAATATTTTTCGAGACGCAGAGGGCGGAGCTATGAGCCGATCCTGGAGAAAAACGCTCGCGTTGCCGGTCCTCTTCCAGAAATACTCCTAGCTCCGCCCCTAATACAAAACAAATATTCCGCTAATACCAATCAATGCCAGAATAAATTTGGGATGATAAATGTCACAAAGGTGTATTCTAATTTGTAAGAGCTAAGTGCCACTATCCTTTTAATGCTAGTGGCGGGAATTAGAAACGATAGGGGTGGCAAGAAAGAGACTGACGCCTCGGCATACATGAATCACATAAGTTCACCGTTCATCTTTTGGAACGAGTAAAAGCGAAACCTTAATTTAACTCACATATTCTTAAAGCGACATGCAAGTTGTATTAATTCCATTGACTTAGTCAGAAACCAGCAGGACGAATGTATGTACGCTCGCACTCTATTGAGACATTTTATTGCACCCGTTTGTGCATAAAATTGAAGATCGCGAGCAAATCATCAGACAGATGTTAGGCAAGCAGTTTTTGCGGAATATTGTCTGCTGCCGCGAATACTCTGTATGATAAAGTTGGTTTGCTTTGACACAGCCGGTTGATGCGTAGTTCTTCATGCTCAATAAATATAATATTCACCGCCGCCGTAGTAATTATCTCCGTAGATTCCGTAGAGGCTGGGATAGTACCCACCGGTGTAGTAGCCGTCGTAGTAGTTGGGCCGTCGGTGGTGGTGTCTCCAGTGACGGCGTCTCCAGTGACGGTGATGGTGATGGTGGTGATGATCCCAGTCCGCGTTGACTTGCACTATCACATAAACGGGAAATTCCATATACAGTATGTCATATACATGCACATAATACCGGTACATGCATATACTTACCTAAACTAAACAAATTAGACTTAAACTAATTAAAACTTATAGTCATCGATTTCGTGGCTTCTGTATTGACTAAAAATATGAACTAAAAGTTTTAGTTACTAGAAACTTATCTGGGAAAAAAACTAAAATTGTTCAGTAATGTCGACTAAAAGTAGAATAATGATTTTCGTTACTAAAGTATTACTAAAAGAAGCTAGAACAAAAATTTTCAATGACTAATTTTTACTTGACTAAAAATCTAACTGCATGTAGTTGACTGATGCTAGTTTTATGCCATTCCTATAGAAGTCTTTTAATTAACTATACCAGTGTCTTCAATCAAGGGACTCCTCATCTCCGCTTACCTGCAGTTTCGGCGAGTAGAAAGGTGAGAAAGAGCGTCATTGCGAGGCACCACCCAAACGACAGAAAATTCATGGTTTCGTTCCGTCAAATTTTTTTTACCGGGAAATGTATCAAAAAAGGTGTGCCGGACAAAAGGTCGGACCTGAGCAATATATCGCGGTACGTTATTGAGAAAATGAAATGCATCGACTGTGTTCGGTGTACGTGTGGAGCGAGAGCGTAACACATTTCGTCAAGGGGAGGAAAAAAAACAATAATATTTTCGGCAGCGTGACATTGATTCCGGTTTCCGAATAGTCCGTCTTTATTAATTCATAAACAAACCCATAACAGATCTGCGTATATCCCATGTACATCCGGGCATTAAATGCATCGCTCGATGTATTAATAAAAAAAGTTGAGTACTTCCGGGTGCAAATAAGTCATTCGCACTGTTAATTACCGGAACTATAAAATGTTATCCATATTTATTGACTCAAAGTGTACTTGTACTTGTACTCTGTAGAACAACGAAGGTCAGAGCAGCACCCGCGATTTTCCCGGAGAACAATTTTGTTCCCATTTTTAATGAAGGTTTTAAACCGCTCACAGATATATAATATATATACATATATATAACAGAAATAAAAAAGTATGTAACGGAATCATCATTTATAATTATAATGGAAGGAAACTTTCTGCAGGTAGGAAAATTTAAAAATTGGTCGTCATCATCCTTTGTCGTATATCAGTCAACGAAAAAGTCCATCCCAGCTTCCCATATGCTTGCGATGGTTTGCGGAATAGAGGTGCTTGTAGAATGTAGAGGATTGTTCTTTCATTGGAAATAGTTGTAGTACCAGCCGTTGCGGTAGTAGTCATATCCGTGGCGATGATGGCGATATCGTCGGTGATGGTGGTGTCGCTCCCATCTACGATCTCTCCTGTCCGCACTCACTCCAACTAAGAAAACAGAAAAGAGTAATTTAGACAAAATGAAAACAGACAAACGGTCAGAATTTGAAGGCAAATATAAGTCATCTAGAATAACAAAAAAGGAACATTGAACATTAGAGGGTGCTCTGGACGGGTACCTTGGCCCTGTTGAGGCATAATCACAGCCAGCAAGGCCAGCATCACCATAACAAAAAATGCGCTAAATTTCATGATCACCAAAATAATAATCTCGACCCAATACGATCACAGTTTAATTATGCAAAAGCAAATGTGCACAATTTCTGAAATGCTTGTTTTTCAATCTGGTGTTCGCGGTTTTCTTTTATATGCTCGGCTTCATTGACCAAGTTTCCGTTTTGTCCTGAGGTCAGGAGAGTTAGCGAGAACAACAACAAAAAAGACAGAGAAGAACGATTGCAAGATGTGTGGCGTCATACAACGGCACAATGAACCGCGCAAACCGGAAACTACCGGTAAATGTCCGGTATGTCAGCGTATGACTCAAACGGCGGTTTTCACAATTAGTTCGAGATAAAACAGTTACACAGTACGCTAGTCCGGTCGTTTTCGTCCAAATAAAACACACCAACAAACCCCTGGTTATATTAGCATAATAAATATGTCTGTTTATCTGCTCTTTTGACGTATGGTTCGTGCGTTGTCACAGTTCTAATTCGAGTACATGTACGTGCAATAACTGGTACCGGTAAACGACAACAGAATTTGTAAACTTTACAGCAAGTTAAATATATGCCTCACAACCCTTTTTTAATCAGAAACATTTCGTCAAATACTTCCTGTTACTTGATGTTTGGTAATTTTAGAAGCCGCTGCACCAAGCACATATTGGAAAGGATATTACTGACTGAATATTTTATTCTTAAGATTCGTCGTGTATTTTGAGATGGTTTGTTTAGTAAATAAACCGATGGTTGATTTATAAATTGTTCACATAGTCCGGGAAGACTGCCTTGTTCGTATAGTCCTAACTATAGTAATATAAAAGTTATCCGAATTAGTTGTACAGTAAATATATATACTACAGTCGAAACAGAAATAGTTATTGACAGGCGTGTTTTGAGCTTGCGCACTAATAGAAACTGATGGTGCGCCATCGAACCGAAAGTCATTTACACGGCTAACTTTTGGGGTCTTGTGTAAGCCGGGCGGCCCACCATGAGGACATTCACGTTACAGGACAATAACAAAACAAGGCATTGAGTGCTCAATCGGATTGATTGTTTTGCATCCCTCAATCATGGCCAAAGGAGTCCTTGTTCACCCTGATGTGGCGAAAGCAGTGCACCGTCTTCGCAGATTTGATAGGAAGACCCATCAGTATATCGGACTTGCTTTTGGGAATCCGAATATTGGGCTCGTCATGTGCTGCTGAAGTACTTTTCCCGGTTTTGCAGTTATGATTTTAGACATGATTTTTATTTATTTTTGGGATCTAATTCTGTGTTAAAGATTTTAGTTAATTGTACTAGGGAGTGGTATTACAATATCAGACTACAGGAACCAACCTGAAAATGGCCCTTTATTAGTCGTACGGTGAGATTGATTCACTTTCTGCTAAGAATCAATCAATCCACGAAGGAAAAATGAGAAATCTACTAGTATATGGTTTCCGAAGGGGGCGTGCAATTTGCACGTTCGACCACTCAATTGAAGTCGAGATGTGTGCATTTCAATCTTGATTGGAAGTAGAGATATAGAGTGCAAAAAGCACGTGAAACAAAATCGATATTTAAAACCGTGAAATTTAAACGATGTAAATATTACATTTAAAATATAGAGCAGATTATTTTGGTAATTCTCATTTCTATTTTTTTGCTCTATTTTAATTTATCGCTTTCACACAATTTTGAAGTATTTTGTGCACAAGTATTACTAGCAGTTAACTCAATGTTATTAATACAAATAGAAAATGAGGTTGTGAATAATGAAAGACGGTGCGAAAGAGGGTGACAAATAGTAGGGGGAGGCATGACTTTAGCATTAGCGGTTTCCGAATTGTATATCCATTATGTATATTATATGTATACACGATGTTTGGTCCTTGAGATTCCTTGTTCATTGCCCCGTAGAAGCCAAGAAATGAAATTCTAACGCAAAATTAAACCCCATGAGAGAGTGTTTAACGCTCGAATGACCATCGATTGAGGACTTCTGGATAGGAGAACAACGAAGCAAATATCTTCTAGTACCACAGTTGATCTTTACAATTTTTATTATGATGTTTATGCGGTCCTAATAATCCTTATTTTATTAATAAAATAATGCAGATGTATTAATAAATAGGAGGAAGATAGCGATGGGATCAAACAAGGCACTTCTTTAAAAGGCGCCTCTTTCAATGCTGCGGAAAGGGTTTTAGGAAAACAGTAAAAAGATGTTGAGAGACAAGCTCCCGATCAACAGGAGCCCCGGGAACTGGTAGCTCGTCCTCGGTCGGAAAAATTTACTGCCAGTCGTAGTAGTAGCCGTTAGGGTGGTAGTAGTAGCCGTTACGGTGGTAGTAGTAGCCGTTACGGTGGTAGTCGTAGCCGCGGCGGTGTTCGCGGTATCTGCGGAGGTCGCGACGTATTTCTCTTCGATCTTCCCAATCTGCCTTTACTCCAGCTAAAAAATGTGAACAAATGAAAACTGTTAAAATCGTGAGACAAACAAACAAACGCAGTTACTACGTGAATTAATAACGATTAGGAACAGATCATAC